>JACEGR010004818.1:0-81922 GCA_014170235.1 Listronotus bonariensis | reverse complement strand
CCAGAGTTTTTTATGAGAAGGGGTTTAGACATAAGCAAGACCGGGGATAGCTTTTGTCAGGGACGTGAGGGTGTGCGAATTACGATTTCGGTTGGCAGTTCTGTTTAAAGTTGCTAGCATTATCAGCTAATGACAGAGTCGTGCCTCGTCGAAGCTTTGTTTGGTAAAAACTAGAAATTTGCCATTTTCATTTTGGTTGTATATTTTGCAAGGATTTCCAGTTGTTAATGTTTTTGGTTAGTTTAGAGACTTTACATATTATTGGTTCGGACTTGTTTTATTTTAGAGATTTTAATAGTGTTTAGTCGAATAGTTTTCAGTCATTCGTGTTTTTATATACATATGATACTGATGAGTGTCCGCTAATTAATGGTACACAGAAAAACCACAGATTTCTTATACGAAAATACCCATTTAGGATTTAAACAAACATACCTATATCCAAAGGTTTTTTTAATTCATGCATTTCGATAATTTCTGATATGTTTTAAACATTTTAATAAAACTCGGTATCCAGGAGTTTTTGCTTTTAACTATTTATATCTGAGCAGTTGTAATTATAGCTAATACGATTTTATTGAAGGTACATACTTTCAGGTGCACTGAACAACTAAAACGTGAATACCTTAAAAACGGTTGTCAAGACCGATTCTTACTAAGTATACCTTTTTTGTGCAGAAAGCATAAAAGCTTACTAGTTACATACATACAGAGTAGTAACAAAAAATTGGGTAGTTTTAGAGAATTTTAAATAGTGTACCCATCGCCATCTAGTCTACACACAAAAATTAATATTCGATCTGAAAAGCTAATGTTTAAAAACCCCGAGATACCGTTCTATTAAGATATTTAAAAAGGAGGGAACAATTATCGAAATAAATTTACTTTTTCTTTTTACTATGACACCACCCGTATCTTCCTTATTATAAACTTTTGGATATTAGCAATGATATATTTTACAATTTATTATTATGAAATATTAGGTATGTTTGGTTAAATCTTAATATTTTGGCATAAGGAATCTGTGGTTTTTCTGTGTACCATTCATTAGCGGACACCTTGTATACAAAGTTTTTCAAATGGTTTTTGACTTACGGAACCATGGAAAATGTTTTGCTCTGCCGTCGCTTTGATAATTTTTAATTTTCAATATTTAAACCACAATTATGTTTTTCTTTTAGGTTATGCCTATTAAAATAATCCAATAAATTTTGTTTACAAAATACAGTTCTTTTTCTTTTCTCCTTAATTCTACGCCACTGATCTGCCCAAAATCAAACATGGCCGAAAATGGCCCGACTTGATGTCACAGCCGCGTTAGCCAATATGGCGAATGTCGTGACCTTATCTCATCAATCGACTTTGCATCGGACAAAGTCAGGATTGCCCGAAACGTTGTGTGAATGAATTAAATAAAGACATGAAAGCCCGAAATGTTTCTACTATTACTACTGAACCCTTGTCCACCACATTCACATATTATAATTACAGACTATTTAAACCAATGCAATAGATTTGATTTCAAGTCTCTTTCTTAATCAAAAAGAACATGTTTTTACATTGCACATAATATGTCAAAGTAAGATATACAGGGTGATTTAAAAATCGATCACGAAACTTAAGCGGGTGATTCTACTTGACAAAATAAGGGTAGAGCTTCATATAAATTTTTTCAAAATGTCATTCGTTTTCGAGTTACAAGCCGTCAAAGTTCAATTTTTATTTTGGTTTTTTCGCTATATTGCATTTATTTTTTAAACCAATCTAGTTGATATTTGGTACACAAATCGAGCCATGCAGATTCTAAAATTTTAAGACAAAAGTACTTTTTTAGATACCGCCAGAGGGCACTTTTACCTAAAACTTAAAATTTATTTACATCATAACTTTTTTATTTTGACAGATATCGCAAAGGTGGGGGCGCCATTTTATAGACAATCAAAAGCTTAATAAATAAGGTACTTTTTATTAAACGCGATAAACCTTACTGTTTAGGCACCAACATACATCAAAGTTGTCATCAATTTCAATCAAATTACCTACATACATACAGGGTGTCCAGTAACTCAACCGACAAACTTTACGGGGCGATTCTACAACAGAAAATAAGAAAAAACTTTACATAAACCTATGTCCTAAACGTCTTAGTTTTTGAACTATTATTAATTTGATTGAAATTAATGAAAACTTTGATGTCTATTGGTGCCTAAACGGTGAGGTTTATCGACTTGAATAAAGAGTACCTTATTTTTAAGTTTTTGATTGTCTATAAAATGGAGCCTCCAGCTTTGCGATATCTGTCAAACTAAAAAGTTATGATGTAAATAAATTTTAAGTTTTAGGTAAAGTGCCCTTTGGCGGTATTTAAAAAAGTACTTTTGTCTTAAAATTTTAGAATTTGCAAAGCTCGATTTGTGTGCCAAATATCAACTGGATTGGTTAAAAAATAAATGCAATATGACGCAAAAAGTTTCGTGATCGATTTTTGAATCACCCTGTATTTTTTATTTAAACGATTTTAAGTGAAAACATCATATAACATATTAGATTTATGTCACAAATACAAAATAAGAAAAAATATGTATTAAATTAATAAGTTTTTAAAAAGTGGACGACCCTTTGTACAAGTTGTACTCTGAGGTAATAAACGATATCTATCTATCTATTTATTTTAGACAACTTTACTTTAAGCTTATAGCAATTTGGTTAAAGGTTAAGCTTCACCTGTGCTGATATTCGTAATCTCTTCGATTCCTGTACACTGTGGGATAAAACATATCGGCAGCTGTCTTCAACAATTCCCTTCTTCCTCCTGGCAATACCTGCGCATCCCTCTGATTTTTTCCTGCTTCAACAATAGGATTGTGACTTGTTTTAGCTTCATCGGTCGATTTTTCAATTTTGATATCTTCTGGATGTGTTTTTTATCATTGGTATTTTTCCAACAAAATAGCTTTAGTGGCTCTTTTAGAATATGTTTGGGAAATCTGTTTTCTAATCCAACTATGGGAACTAATTTGTAGAATTTTTTATCTCCAGTTAAAACTGTGTCCAAAGGAAACGAATTTACCATGAAAATGGCGAAACCAAGCAAAATAATCTGAAAAAAAACGTAGTTATTATTACTAATATAGTCGAAAAATAGGCTGAATAAAACACTAATAAATATATGCACAAGGTTTCCAAAATTTGCTCCTGTGTGTAGAATATGAAAATAAAAAATAATATAATTTTTTCTAATTATATATATATATATATATATATATATATATATATATATATATATATATATATATATATATATATATATATATATATATATATATATATATATATAAATATATATATGTATATATATATATATATATATATATATATATATATATATATATATATATATATTAAAGCAAAAAGGAAAAATTCCCTACTGTCTTGGTGTATAATACAAAATATTTTACTCCCTTTAAAGACAGTTAAAAAGAAAACGTCCTGCTTTTCTATGCTATGCACCACGACTCTCTCCCCAGACCGGTTTCGCCTGCCTTACAGGAACTCCTCAGTGAGGCTGTATCGAGTCGTGGTGAATAGCATAGGAAACCAGCGTCTACTTATTAGACAAGTTTCGTTGTCCAGCGGTAGGATATTAAATCCTGCCGTTGATGCCCTACTGAAATCGCATTCAGTAAATACGAGCATCAATTGTAGCGTATATATATATATATATATATATATATATATATATATATATATATATATATATATATATATATATTAAATTCTACTTTGATAAATCACAAAATTTTTAAATAAAAACATTATGGCCGTCATATCTAACAATATGTTGTGCTATGTAATTAAAAAAAAAGATTCTAGTAAGTTAAAATATATAAGAAAATAGGTGTTTTTTACGGAATCTAAGTCAGTTATTAAAGGACGGCGGCCCAAAGGGTCAGGTACCCTGTGATAAAATGACCTAGTTCGGCCCGCACCTAACAGGTTGAATGCCAACGTCCAGTATACTGGACACACAAGTTTCTCACCAGAGCCCGCGTCCAGTATACTTGACATAGTTCTATTACGGATTATACGAGATATTTAAAACGTCGGGCTACGGTAAAAGAATGTAAATTTTTGTACGGGCTATAGTGTCTTTTCGCGTCAAAAAATTTAAAATAGTGGCATTCGTGTCCGATAAAATCCGTATTTTCTTTACCGATGTTTAACGAAGACAGGCACCTACACGCGTGGATTACTTGTATGTGTTAGTTGAATATTAGATGCTTCTCTGCACTAGTGAGAGTATTTATTGTTGGTAAGCAACTAATTAGTAAGAGTTCCGTTGTTTTTTTTTTCAAAATGGACGATGACAGAAATAAGTCACCATTGCCGGGGTAAGCAGAGCTTATTATTATTATTTTTGGTGATTTTGGGCTAAAGAGTAGTATAGTCTGAAAATTATTTATTTTGTTTATTTTCTGATTTCTGTTTAGTAGTATGGCATGGTCAGTGATAATTTTGTGGTTGTGCGCAATGTTGTCAAATCACTTTTGTATTCATGGAAGTTTTGAAATATACTTTATTGGTTTTAGACCCAGTAATGTTCTCAGAAAACGAAAATGGAATGCAAATAGCAGGCCGTTGACATATGCAGAACTGCAAAAATGTCACGAAGAATCAGACGAAAGTGGCTCTGATTTTTCAAGGGACGATGATATAAAGGATAAAAATTATTGTCCCTCAGATGGTTCAAATGATGTAGCCGAAAATGAAACCTTCTCGGACTCTGAAGCCGAATCAGAAAAATCATCGACTCATAATACACCCACAAATTTTCCTACACGTCATGATGATACTGACGATGCATGGACTGATACAGAAGAAGACCCTGCTGATATACCCTTTACCGGAAAGCCGCGAATCACCACAAACCTACCACCCGATGCGCTTCCTGCAGACTATTTTAGTTTATTATTTGATGATACTCTTTTCGAGCTTATTACAAATGAAACAAACAGAAGAGCTAATTCATTGTGTCATTCACAAAACACCAGATCTAAAAGAGATAAAATGTGGAAAACTATTACAATAATGGAAATGAAAAAAATTATTGGTATTTGCTGCCTAAGAGGGACTATAGTTTTTCCACTGTTAGCCAAACAATGGAATACACATCCAATTTATTTCCATCCAATTTATGGACAAACAATGTCCAGAAATAGATTTCAAATAATACTAAAGATGTTAAGATTTGTCAATCATGATGATTTTGATCCGTCTGACAAAATTTTTAAGGTGCGTCCAATACTAGATAGAATTTTGCAGAACATACAAACTGTATTTTATCCCGATAAAAACTTGTCCATTGATGAAGCTATGATTGGCTGGCAATGCCGATTGTCATTTAGGCAATACATAGCCAACAAAACCCATAAATACGGCATTAAGCTTTATAAGTTAACCACACATGATGGTTTTATTTTAAATATCCTAGTCTACACAGGCAAAGGCACACTGCAGGATAATAATATCTCCCATACAGAGTCTGTAGTGAAGACATTACTTCACGACTACTTAGGAAAAGGTCATACAGTGCACATGGATAACTTTTATAACAGTGTAAGATTAGTTGAGGCACTTTTCAAAGAAAAAACTTTGTGTGTGGTAACGCTCCGTGAAAATAGGAAAGGAAATCTGAAAGAAGTGGTAAAGAAGAAGCTGAAAAAAGGGGAAGTAATTTGGAAGAGGAAAGGTCCAGTAGTGGTAACAAATTGGAAAGATAAACGTAATGTAAGAATGATAAGTTCTAAACACAAACATGTAATGATTGAGCAAGAAGGAAAAAGGGGAATGAAAAAAATAAGCCATTGTGCGTCCATGATTACAATAAACACATGTCTGGCATTGACAGATCCGACCAGATGTTGGCATATTATTCAACCCCACGAAAGACGTTAAGATGGTACAGGAAAATATTTTTCTACCTAATTGACCTTTGCATTTGGAACGCTTACTACATATACAAAAAGAGAAGGACCAAACTATCCGACTCCTCAACTTTAGGGAGCAAGTGATTATGAGCCTTATTGGAAAACCTACTGAAAATATTACTCAAATGTCTTCTGCACAAACAGTAGAAACACTTCACTATTAAGAGCCAAATCCGCCGACGCCAAAGGATAAGAGTGCAATGCTCAGATGCAGAGAGTGCAAGAAAAGGGAAACCAGATATTTTTGCCCAGTGTGTACTAAAAAACCAGGACTTTGTGTTCACCCATGTTTTAAAAATCACCATTCTAAAAATTAGATTTATTTTTTGTAATAATCAATGTTTATGAAATTCTGTTCTAGTTCCATTAGGTTTTTGAATAAAATTAGCACAGTTTATTGATTTTTTTGATACAAAAAAATGTCCAGTATACTGGACGTACAGCTAACTGGACAAGCGGGTTATTTCAGAGAATTTCATAAATATATCCCAGCGTCCAGTATACTGGATGGGGTTGAGAACTATCAAAATGGCAGAAATCTATTTTAAAATATAAAAAATATCATTTACTAAAATCCGGAATTGTAATATCAATTTTTTCCCTGTGGGATATAGTTACGGACAGCTTAATTCGCCGTGGCACTCAACCTGCTAAAATACACCTATTTTTGAATATCCCATTTGAAATTCCCAGCAATTAAGCAAATGTAATTATTTATATAAATTATTGTTAAAAAATAAAACTACCTAATTTAATTTGAATGTGTAAATTGAATGTGATTTATTTAAAATGTATTTTTTACTTACAGACAAATTTACAAACTATCTTATATTAATAAACTTTTTATTTACAAAAATGAAAATGTGACACTATTTTTACATAGGAAAGCATAGACAATGTTCCTGTTTTATATTCCACTAGCTTTTGCTTCGCACGCGTTAAATTCGGAGTAAAACAATTTTCCATCCCTATACCGTGAAGATTTTGGATATTATTATATACATATAAACCTTCCTCTTAATTCACTCTATCTATTGAAAAAAAACGCATCAAAATCCGTTGAATAGTGATAAAAAACTTAATAAAACATTTTTGGTACTCTTTGTATATTATTTTTTAAATACTAATAATTATTTTGCAAATATTTATATTCAGGCAATTTTGTAAACCTCTAGATGGTATAATAACATAATTAGAATGCATTTTAGGTTTTTAATATAACATCTTTTGACCCACCCTGTGTGGCAATTCTATATGTTTTTATAAACCATAGATACCTGCGCATAATTCATAAACACTTTCTCTCTGTAAATGTTTTTTTTTATATTATTATTTTATATTATTATACATATAAACCTCATCACTATATCTATAAAAACAAATGCATTTAACTTCTTTAACTAATATCGAATTTTAAATCCAAATATTCTAAATATGATTTTTGTTGATAACATTATAAATATACATATTATTACTCTTGAATCAGTCTATCTATTAAAACGAAAACGCATCAAAATCCGATGAGTAATATCGAATTTTAAATGTAAACAATTTTTTAAACACTCTGTATATGTTTTTTTAATATTATTATTCATATAAAACTTCCTATTGAATCACTCTATTCTAAAAAAATGAAGTATTAAAATCCATTGAGAATAGTAACGTCAATATCGAATTTTAGTTATATTTAGTTTATCCAAGATAGCCGACCCGTGCACACTTTGTTGGGCGTTAATATCTGAACTTTTTGTTTAATTATAGTAACCTATAGCCTATAACACTCATGAATAGTGTAGTTTTCTGATTGTGAAAGAATTTTTATGATAGGTTCAGTACTTCCGAAGATTAGTGGCTACAAACAAACCCACAAACAAAGTTACAAACTTTACCTCTTTATTATATAAGTATAGATTATCTCGCTCTTAATAAATTCTTGTTTGCGAAAAGAACTTGTGATTTGGGGTTCAAAGCGCTATGGACGGTCATGCAAAACTGTCATATTGAGGCTGTCATGGTTACTTCTGGTTAGTTTTTATTTCTTAGAAGCAAATTAAAAAAAAAAAGATTTATTAAATATTATATAAATTATATTTATATATTAAATAGTAATTAATGGGCGATTAGGTGTAGCTAGGTATTTTTATTATGTTCGGGCCGAAACGGATACTTCTGTAATCCATTAAAAGGTACTTTACCTATTACCCTACTTAACTGGGCTATGCCCTGTAGAACATGAAATATATCTCTACCTGTGCGGAAGTACCCAATCTGCCAACGTACATCTTATGTAAGTAATTTTAGGATTTAACATACATCTTATGTACGTACACAGAAGTATGTTGTACATCCATAAGACGTCTTATGTATGTACATTTTCCGCAAAAGTGTACATTCACTGTATGTACATATTGTACGTCGGATGTACGCACATGATCCTCACATTCGTACGTATTATGTACGTACACAGAAGTATGTTGTACATCCATAAGACGTCTTATGTATGTACATTTTCCGCAAAAATGTACATTCACTGTATGTACATATTGTACGTCGGATGTACGCACATGATCCTCACATTCGTACGTATTATGTACGTACATTTTCCTTGATTATGTACGTATTATGTACAGAGTGAGTCAACGATAGAGTAAAGTTCATTATTTCATTGGTTTCAAAAGTTATGAGAAAATAGTAAATACAAAAGATGTAAAGATTCATGTACATTTTCTTTGATTATAGAGGTAAGCTAGACGTAAATCGAGCGGAAAAATTGTACTTTCTAAAATTTTAATATAATATTAATAAGAGGGTTTATGGTACTGTCGCTTAAACTGAAAGTGATTTTAAAATTGTGATATAGCATTTTATTATTATCAATAATACACTGCAAGATAGATTTCTTACCTCTTTGATAAACATATTTATTCAAACAAATACAATATTTATTTTATGATAATACACAATATTTTTTAAAAGCACAACTTAATTTTTAATTGCTCTACTGGTACTTTTTTCACATATAACATTCAACTAAAATTTAACTGTCTTTATATATAGATTGTAAGTTTATATTAAAATTAGAACATTATTTATTTATTTTTATTTTAAAGGTACTAATATTTTGCAGTATTTAATTTTGTGCTAATTAATATTTACTGTACCACACGGTAGTGAGAAAAGTAAAATAAAATTCAACATCCGCAATATTTTTGTGAAATTTTCAAACTGTAATGTAAATTAAAATACAATCATTTTAGAGGAATTTGCGAAATGAATGTTATTATCAATGTTATTAGCAATATTTGGATAATTAAAAACTAATGTGCAAAACGGATTTGCAGTATTATACTCTATGTGATGAGTGTAATGATGTAATGAGTAATGGTTTTGTGTGTGAAATGTTTTATCACACAAAAGTACGGCGGTTTATAAACATTTTTATTTTGTAATTTTCTAAAAAGAGTAGGAATTATTTTAAAAATCTATAAAATTATACATTACCTTACGTACATATCCATCACACACACACACACACACCTCGAGTTATCGTAAGTTCTCGTCAGTGGCGTAGCGTGCCTTTGAGGCGCTCCGTATAAAATTAAAAAAATACAATAAAAAAGGTCCTCACTTTGCAAAAACCATTGTTTTTTGTTATTTAAGCATTGCTTATTTCGTTCCTATCAAAAATTTTTGAAAAAAGGTCACCACTTTCAACTAATAATAAGGTATTTTTGCTTACACACGTTAGTCTTGTCCAGTCCAGAAGCCCAGGCCCGACGAGGGGGCGTTAAAGGCGGTACAAATTACCGGGGCTTGTAGTGATTGGGGGGCCCGAATTGAATGGGGGCCCGCGCGGGATAATAAATGTAAAAGTAATGCAAAGATGTAAAGATATCACATATAAAGTGGTTCTTTGGAAAGTGAGGACCTATATTGTTGTGAGACCTATTTTTTTAGTCTTCAACTTTTTTAAGGAGAGGCTCGCAAATTGGACTTGTACGGGGGCCTGGCTCGGCTCTCGACGGCCCTGCATTGATTCGGCGCGACGGTAGCTACGCCCCTGGCTCCCCTCTTACTAGATGTTGAGTTTACAGAATGAATAGTTTGCATACGGAATACAGTATATTCATGATTTACGTGTGATAATATCAGTGGCGGCGTCAGGGGTGGGCACGGTGTGGCGAGCGCCCAACCTTAATTGCTCTCGCCCAACCGTTTGCCCAACCTGCTAATTGAATGCAAAAAGTCATGTTCAAAAACCATTCCATTTATATAAATTATTTAGTCAGTTCATTATTATAATAATAATAAATGATCTATAATATTAAAAATTACTAATATGTTGCGCTATGTTATTAGTAACGGATTTTAGTGTAAAATTTAAATATAAAATAAAATATCCTAAAAAAGTTTAAAAATTCTTTCCCCTTGGTTATGTGTACCTATTTAAATTTTTCATGACCAAATGTATATCATTTATTAACAAAATGAAAAACAGTGATGATATTAAAATAGTTACCATTTTGTCTTTTAAATGGGACTTTTTTTCAAATAGAAATGGAAATCACGTAGAACCCAATGATCTGAAAAATAAATATGGATGAATGCAGCGAAAATCACAATAACCCCTACGTGGGCACCGCGCAGTACACTTGTGGGCATGCGCAATAAACATTTACTGACTAGCCGAAAACAAACAACAGGACCGGGTTTAACATTTTGTATATGATTCATTTATAAAGAAAATATACCAAGTAATTTTGGGGTATACATATTTAAATATTTTATTTTAAGTCTGTATTCGTCTTTCATAGCAGTCCCTAAAAAGTAAACCGGTTTTATATTGGGGACTATTTTTTGTTGTATATTTTTTATTTTTCGGTCGTATCGCCGATTTTATTAAGATTTAGCAAACGAGAGTGCTTAGAAGCACTGATCTCAATTTAAATTCCATTTTATTACTAAAACACCTTCTTTTTGATTCATGAGGACCCACTTTTACTTAACCTCAAACCTGCACGCTATTTTATGTATTATTATCTCCCTTCTTAACACTACCTTGACACAACGAAACTGAATAGTTGGTATTTTATTATAAAAGCAATTAGATTTGGTGTAACTTGTTTGAGGAATAAATCTCAATTCATAAACTGATATTTCGTTCCCGTTGGCGTAGCAGTTGTCGTTCAGTTAAGTTTGGCGTGTAATGCCATTGAAATTGTTTATTTTTGGGGTTAGGGCCAAACTGACCTTATATTTGTAATTAAAACCACAAAAAAAGCGAATCACAAATATTAAAATTGGTAATGTACCCAGTAAGTAATTATTGATTTAATTTGCCTACAAATGCCAACTTGAAATAAACTTGATAATGTAATAATCTTAAACTAGACTTAAAGCGCAATGGAATCGCTTGGACTATTTAATTTTATTCAAAACATTCCACAGAAAGATAACTATGTTCCTTTTTTAACATACGAGCAATAAGCAATCTACAAGATATTATATGGTATAAATCGTCCTCAATATCACAAAGCGGCGTATCTTTATGTTTAAATTTCACGAGGGTGCTTTTTAGGTATTTTTGTAGGTACTACTCTTTTTTAGTAAAATGAAATAGGCTTAGTATTATATTTCTATAACTTTTAAAGATATCAAAATCTAAACATATGCCAATTTGTAATATTAAGAAGCAACTTTTTTTAAGCAATTACATCAGCTCTAGTCAATTTTCCTACTTTTTGAGATACGCCACTATCTTATTTTAATTAAACTGCCATATTTTATTTTGTGTAATTATAAATGCATCAGTCCAATGCTAATACAGGGTGTCTAACTATATTTTAACCCATTTTTCACCGCGAATAATTTTAAAAGAAATAAAATTATTAAAATGCGGTTTTCATGAAAAGCCTTAGATTTTTTTTAAGTTTCTTTTTATATCCTTGCCATTTGGTTGTGACATTTATTTCTTACGAAAACGGTCAATTTTCGTATATAGGGCAAGTTTGTTATTTTAAATGGAACCCCATATATATTTTTCTATAATCCTTAAATACAATTTTTCCCGCTAAAAAAAAAATTAACCCATACCATGACTATTTCAAAAAATAATGGATTTTTGATCTCTAAAAAATTGACTGCATGGCAATAAAGAGTATTATTTAAAACAGGAAATTTGCTACTTACTCATTATTTAATTTTGGTTATGCAAAACTTAAATTAAATAAAAGTTTAAAAACACCAAGAATTACTCACAACGCACAAATAAAACACCAAATACCAAATAACTATACCTGATAACGGTCGACCGTAGATGGGAAATTGGGTTTGGTCGGTCGACGGCGTCAATTTTACCTCGATTTTACGATCGGGAAATCCCAAATTATAAATTAAATTAGGATGAGTGTGACCCTGTCACCGCATAGGTAAACGTTTTCAGTGTTGCAACCACTATATTTATTAAAATACTGCTAATTTTGTCAATGTTGCCAACACTATATTGGGTTTTAAATAAAAAATGCTAACCTTTATAACAACTGCGCATGTGCAAAGGTGTACAGCAATTCTCCCAGTGTGGGGTAAAAATTCTTGCGCAGGTCTATTGAAAATATATGGGGATCATTTTCTATTAGCAATCCTTTTAATTTTTAGATCATTGGTAGAACCTTGTTTTAAAGGCCCTTTAATTCTGTTCTCAACGACACTTTGTTTTTAAAAATCGGCCCAGCCGTTCCACACTTATAAGCGTTTAAAATTTGGCTTAAATACCAGTACAAACAGTGCGGTTTTAATAAAATTGGCTTCTAAGTCTAGAACGCCCTTTAACTAACTCTTTACCCGATCTCAATAACTTCATTCAAAAAGCTAAAGGGGAGAGCCTTTTTAAGATTCTCACTGTATATATCAACGAAAGGTGGTAGTAAGATATTTTTTGGTTTACACAGTGTACTAAGCAAAACAATTTTTCTCGAAAACCGTTTGCTTTATCATAAAAAATGCAAAAACCAAATATTTGAATTTTTCTATGGCCATTGTTGGTGTAGCTGAGATTTGATGCAAAAATGTTGCCACAGATTTTTTACCCAATTTTGTGATGATTGCAGGTTGGAGGGGTTTTGTTTCCAGTTTATGGGATCTTAAAATTAGTTTCTAAAAATATTTGTTCTGAATTTTAAAACGCCTTGTCTTCATATCATAAGCAATATTGCACTGCACACTTTATCACTGCCCACCCTCTAAATTTCTCTCTGCCGGATATCACCTCAACTCAAAACAGCTGGCCCCGCCACTGGATAATATTTTTATTCAAGGGAATCCTACTTTTCAACCAAATAAAAGCAAATAATATTTAGGCTTTGACGTACTTTTTGGCTGAAAATTTAGTGTATAATCAAGCAATTAATAAAAAAAATAAATGTGATATTTCATTTAAAAATTAAAAAGAAATACGTGTTGTACAGAAACTGGAAAACCTGGCAACAATGCCGATATCCCTTATTGTAATTTGACACGTCTAAGACAAGGGAAGATACACTTTTTAATAAGAAGCGCTCGATTTTTTATATTTGTCCGAAAATGTAGGTTATGTTTGTGACGTCACCTTTCTGCCCTAATATTTTTTATCTGACAAAATAAACCAATACTTGCATACCATAAAATCAAATCACTAAAAAAACACAAATAAAATTGTATCTTTCCCTTAATAACGATTTAAATGTAAATTCCTGTAAAAAATATCCAAAGTTCAGTGACCCCTGTTTACAGGTTTAAAATTTTCTGTAACTGCAGTACTAATAACTATTTAATTTAACTATAAACAGTAAAAACTAAACATATATAAAAGTCCAATGACTAAAAAGCAAAAAAATAACACCAAAACCTCGAAAAAAACCTTCCAGTACGATTGTAAACAAAGAATTACGGGAAAAGATTACGTCACAAAATTGAGTGAACATAGGCTTAAATGGGATCAGAGCGCTCCTTATTAAAAAGTTTATTTTCCTTGCGTCTAAGAGACCTTAGATATCAAATATGGTAAATGTAGCTTTTTAGCGGTTATAAAGGTATTTTAAGAGTTGCGGTACTTTCTACTAACCCAGTATATCAATGATACCTAAAAACAAAATTGTTTACCTACTTGAGATGAGATGAGAATAAAAAATGCTTAAAAATGATAGTTTTTTTTCACGACCTTTAAAAAAGCTGTTTTTTAATTATTAACATTAAATTAAAGTACTCCATTTTAGTACTACTACATAGTGTTAAAAAGTAACTTTTAGCACTTCGGAAGCTTTTTTCAAATTATGAATTACTGTTTTGTTTCAAGCCTACTACAATAAACTTAAATATCAATTTATGCAATGTAACAGCAAACGCGACATAACCAAACGGTCAAGTTACCTTTGATTTCGTCATTATTTCTTTTAGTTCATGTGTCGCTAATTTTAAAATTTGACAGGTTTGTAAATAAATTTTTAGAATTTATTGAAAGTTAATAGTAATAATGAATTTGAATGACTAAAAAATTAAAGGAATTTATACTTCTTTGGTATTATTTCTACAAAAGGTAAGTACTAACAATTTTCTAAAATTAAATAATAAATGCATATTTATGGAGGAAAATAATTGTCTTTAAAAAAATAAGCAGGCTATGAATTTTTGTTGCAATATAATGGCTGTGCTGTAAAAATTAAAAATTAATAAGTTTAAATGAATAAAAAATGTATAAAATGGTGTTTTGAAAATATTTATACGGTTGTGGAAAACCTTTATAGTATGTAACACATGCATAAAGTGTCTCTTTTTACTCATGGGATTGCCGCATTCGCCTAAAGGCTCGTGCTGTCAAACTTCCCATTCGTAATAATTAATAGCTTAAAAACTAAAAACACGCTTTTTATATGCAAACCGAACTAAAAATTAAAAATAATTTTTCATTAAAAAAAAATATTTTCACTTCATAGTAAAAAAGCGTGGGGTGCTTAATATATTAAATGTTATAATTATTATATTTGCCAATATCTATGATGGAAAAGTTATGAAAAATAGTAAAATGCACCCCACGCTTTTACTATGAAGTGAAAATATTTTTTTAATGAAAAATTATTTTTTAATTTTTAGTTCGGTTGCATATAAAAGTTTTTTTAGTTTTTAAACTATTAATTATTTTTCATTTTTAGTTCGTTATATTGCACAAAATTTTAATATAACAGTAAATTAGAACATACTATTTAATTAAGCAGCAAAAAGAAAATAACCAGCCCCTATGAAATGACAATGGTAGCAAATTTTAAAATTTGCAAAAGATTGCAACTCACTAAAAATTTCTTCTTCATTAAGTAGCAAAGTTTCAAATTTTGCCAACAGATGGCAATCCAGGCAATGTTTGGACCGTTGCCAACATTTTGCAATCCACTAAAAAATTTCTTCTTCATTTAATAGCAAAGTTTGAAATTTTTCCAACAGATGGCATCCTAGGTGTTGTTTTTATAATATAATGGAATTTTTTTCCTGGCGATTAAAAAAGATAAAGGGATACTGTTTGCAGATTATTGCATTGTCATGGGTCCTTAATACGTGTGCAAAGTTTCAAAGAAATCGAATAGCTGGAAGTTGGTTAAAATTAGGCTCAAAGATTCCGTTACATAGCCAGATTGATAGATACATACAACCCAAGTTAATAAAAGCGTGTTAAAAAAGGTATTACTTTATGCACTTGTTACATAAATTACTATTCTTTTAACCAAAAATAGAGTCGAGAAAAATTAAAAGTTTGCTTCTTTTCGTATATTCGAAATGCTTTTAGCTGCAATTTTACTTAGACACTGCCATAGGACATAACACTACTTATAGTATAGGAAATAGAGGATTTTTTTCTTGCAAAATTCGGAAGAAGATATTTCTTTCACAAATAGGTGCGGTATAACGTAATGAACCTAAAAACACGAAATACTTACAAATATAGAGATCCAGTGCTGCCATTTTGCGAAAAACCCTTTGAGCCCGTATATCCTTAAGGCCCATAATTATAGTGGTAGGGTAGCCCAAGAGGGGATTTCGGGTTTACCGCAGCGCGGTAGAATAATATATCGGAGAATACACCTTGTACCCAGTTAAGTACCCCCACCAAATATGAGCCGCGTATACAGGGCCAATCATAAAAAACAAAAATCTATCCATCAGAAATTGTCGAGCGCGTCAGATAAAGATAGTGTAAGTTAATTACATGCTAAACAGTGTATATTCCACCAATCTGACAATTTGAGAGTTACGTAAAGGAAACTGAGGGCTACAAAAAAAACGTCAGTTTAACATTTTCAAGCATGGCTATTTTTTATTTTGACGAAAATAATTCATTGGAGATATGCTCTATATTGGTTAGAGCGGATTCATTTATTGGATGGTCTTCTTGTTGAGTACACGCCTGGAAAGAATGGGACCGCTTCGGTCCTGGTCCCGGGGTATACGAGCTGACCCTGTTCAGCCCTATTGACCCCTATGAACTGGCCGATCGCCTGAAACAAAATAAAAGAAAAACCCCCAAAAACCCAAAAAACTCTAATTAAAAAACGACGTTTCGGTGGCAAGTCTGCCACCGTTGTCAAGATAAAAAATTAAGTTAGAAAATAAAAATAAAATATTAACTAATATTTAAATTAGAAATGATTAAAATTTAGATTATTTTTATATCTCAAACTGAAAATAGTTTGACATATGTGTCATGAGTGACAAGTAACCGGTGTATTTATTATTTGTAGGACAAAAAGGTAATAAGTTAGTTTATTTTTAGTTTTCCTGAAGATACTTCAGTATCGAGCAAAGGCAACCAAGTATTATTTAAATTAACTGAAATTGATGCTACACAATTATCTTTATTTAATAATATATACGCACTTTCTTTGATTTTGCGTTTTTTAGAACAAGTTTCCTTTGCTAAAATACTCGAAGCATCCCAGTTTATTCTATGATTGTTATCAAATGCGTGTTGGCAGATTTTTGATTTATGAAATTCTGTGTTTTTAATGTATGATCTGTGTTCTTTTATGCGTTTAGCTAATGGTCTACAAGTTTCACCTATATAAAACTTATCGCATTCGCAAGGTATTTTATAAATGACATTTTTGTATTTTCATTTAAGTTGTATGGTTTTGTTTATGTTAAATGAGATCTAATGGTGTTTCTGTGTTTTAAAGATTGTGCGAATATTAAATTTATTACCTATTCGTTGAATTTTATTTGATAGTCCGGGAATGTATGGTAAAAATAAAATAACAAGAACCAACTATTAGGTTTACTTTAGAAAAAGAAAACAACTCACAACTACCTTTTCTTGACATTTTAATAAAAAAGATTTAAACAATTTCGTAACAAAATTTACAGAAAACCTACACATACAAATAGATACTTAAACTTTAACTCAAATCACCCCATAATGGTTAAAAAGGAGTTGTAAAAGTCTATTTGATAGAATTAAAGTCATTTGTTCTAATCAAAATATAAACAATGAAAAAGATTATTTAAAAGATATTTTAATTCAAAATAATTATCCTCTTGATTTTATAAATAATTGTTTTCTTGAATTTGAAAATCCAAATATAAGACAAAATCAAAATAGACCTATTACAAATTTATTTTTACCATACATTCCCGGACTATCAAATAAAATTCAACGAATAGGTAATAAATTTAATATTCGCACAATCTTTAAAACACAAAACACCATTAGATCTCATTTAACAAAAACAAAACCATACAACTTAAATGAAAATACAAAAAATGTCATTTATAAAATACCTTGCGAATGCAATAAGTTTTATATAGGTGAAACTTGTAGACCATTAGCTAAACGCATAAAAGAACACAGATCATACATTAAAAACACAGAATTTCATAAATCAAAAATCTGCCAACACGCATTTGATAACAATCATAGAATAAACTGGGATGCTTCAGTATTTTAGCAAAGGAAACTTGTTCTAAAAAACGCAAAATCAAAGAAAGTGCGTATATATTATTAAATAAAGATAATTGTGTAGCATCAATTTCAGTTAATTTAAATAATACGTGGTTGCCTTTGCTCGATACTGAAGTATCTTCAGGAAAACTAAAAATAAACTAACTTATTACCTTTTTTGTCCTACAAATAATAAATACACCGGTTACGTGTCACTCATGACACATATGTCAAACTATTTTCAGTTTGAGATATAAAAATAATCTAAATTTTAATCATTTCTAATTTAAATATTAGTTAATATTTTATTTTTATTTTCTAACTTAATTTTTTAACTTGACAACGGTGGCAGACTTGCCACCGAAACGTCGTTTTTTTTTTTTTAATTAGAGTTTTTGGGCTTTTTGGGGGTTTTTCTTTTATTTTGTTTCAGGCGATCGGCCAGTTCATAGGGGTCAATAGGGCTGAACAGGGTCAGCTCGTATACCCCGGGACCAGGACCGAAGCGGTCCCATTCTTTCCAGGCGTGTACTCAACAAGAAGACCATCCAAGAAAATAATTCAGGGATAACGAAGAATAAATAATCCCATACGACCCGCAAGATTTCCACAAGTCAGAAATATATAATGATATTTTTTTGACATATTTAAAAGTCTGTAGCCACTTCTCCCCACCGATGAAAAGGTATACATTATATACCATTTTTTCTTCTTATTATCCTAAGCTTTGCAAGCCAATAAGGTTTTTATGATGCTCAGACCAAATCCCCATTTTACATTTAGCCTCGTAGGCTCCCCTACCTTTATTATAGACAATAAAATCTTGTTGGTTCTAGTTTTTTTGTATCACTTACACCGTTCACGATTTATAGGGTTATTACTGTTAGTTTTAGTTACTTTTTTTACCGATATCCCTTCTAATATAATTGTTTTAATAATAAACTGCTTATAACAAAACTTTTATAGCAATAATTTTTTCACAACTTTTAACTTTAATCTTTTTTTTCTAAAATTAATATTTTAGAAGTTATAATGCTGATTCAATGTAGTACTACCGAGTACAAGGTTAATAGAAACCATAGTTATACCTGGTCAGATGTTGAATGATGTTTAGGCCCAGCTGGCGCTAACCGCACAGTCACAGGATTTTTGAAATTAACGCGTAATAATAAATCAATTTATTGTTTAAACAATTATTAGAAGAGATATCAGTAAAAAAGTCAATAAACAAACAGTAATAATCTTATAAATGATCAAAAGTAGAGTGATACGAAAATAATTATAAAACAAAAAAGATAGGAAATTATTATCTATAATAAAAGTACCTATGTGCCTCAAGTGCACGGTTACGAAGATACAGGTTCATATGGTTTTTCAAAAAATGATGGAACTTCCGTTCGCCATATTTGCAAGTATTTTGTGTTTTAGGTTCATTGAGTCATACTGCACCTATCTGTAATAAAAAATATCTTTTGCCGAATGATGCATTATGGACAAAGAGTACCTTACTACCCATTGCCAATACTGTTAAGTGTATTTTTCACACCGACATAATATTTTTGAATATGAATTGAATATGTACCCTATTTTAATATAGTGCTAAAAGTCTCTAATAATCTCTAACAATAGTTATTTTTTATACCATCAATGTACGGATTTACCTGTACGACTGCTTTTACTAAATTCAGTAATAAATAAACTCACACTTTAGATTAGTGACTTCTATTTACTGAGATAATTATTCAGATTAATAATTTCCTTCAACCCCGAGATATAACAACAATATTTTTTGGTGTGAAGCAACTCTCGTTAAGAAAACATTTTTCTTCCACTTTACAGGTTTTTCAATTTAAAGTTTGACCCAGACCCAGGAATAATGCAAAACGAAAATTTACAAGATATAGCAACTTTGGGATTTTTGCATACAACTTTTATGTCCGTTTTTAGGCTTACCTACTGTGTATAGACTAGTTCCAAGGAATACCGTATTTTCATTTATAAAAGATGGCAATTTTTTATTTTCTAATCAAAAATGAAAATAAGCGATGTAATTAGTGGGACCTCTGGATTCTTATTGTTAAAGCCCTCGTTTATTTCAAGTTTCTCTAATTAGGTTTTTGCTAAAAAAATTTCTAATATGGTGCTACTGTCAAGTTTTTCTAAAAAAAAAAACTGGATGCTTATAGAACCTTCAAATATATCTGTAAATGAACAAAATACAGATATATTTAAACACATAACTTATTACAAAAATTATTCCGGATCAGCTAAATAACATAGCACATAGGTAATGTGAGTAAAAGAGACAGTCTAACGAGAATACCGGCATAAAAATATTTCGTATTGCATTACTGGCCGATATACCTTTAGCTCTTGCTTATACGGTATAGATAATCCATATATGTAGGTCTGATAAGGTTTTTAATATCCTGAAAATATTGCAAATTGACATTGGCTGTTTTTGAAGAAAATTCTTTTAATTACAAACATTTTTTTGATATCTGCATGTCTATGTGTTTGTAGTCAATTTTGTAAACGGAAAGCACATTATAAGTAATAAAAACTTGGAAACTTAAAAACCAATTTTATTATAATAACATTTAAAAGATGTTACAAATTATTAACTAAAAATTAACATAAATCAGACAATATATTAATCACTATAGGATATCACATCTGAAACCTACGAAAATAAATCTATGCTTATGTACATAATATATATTTATAAAAATAACTTTATTTATTATAAATTTACAATTCACTTTAATAAGAAAACACAAACTTTATTTTAAGGTCTAGGTATATTTAAAAAAAAATTACTTTAGACTAACAATAAATATTATTTTTACGTTCATTTGTCAAATACTACTAGAAATAGGTAAATATAGTAATATACAGTGTGAGCCAGCGTAATGCTTTTAATTAAGTACATTCTTAAAACAACTTAAAATATACAGGATGTCTCTAAAAGGTCTGTACAGAATGTCATTACAAATTCCTTGGGCCAAAATACAACGATTTAACGCAGTTTACCTTAGTCGAAAGTTAATCTTTTTCGAGGTACAGTTATTAAAGCCTTTATTAATTTTGGTAACTTTTAAATAGTATATTTATCTTAAAAAAAAATCCTAAAAGTTTGTTTGTGGGGATTCTTCAGAGTGGGCAATTAAAATATACTTATGTTTTTGTTTAAATTGTAAAGCAAGGTACCTGCAGTTCTTTGTAATAACTTTTAATCTTCAATTTCTAAATAAAAAGGGTATGTATACCTAATAAATATCGCTACGAGCAACCGTTTACAAGATTTTTAAAGTAGACGTTTTCTTCACACCAAAAATAAACATTCTTCACGCTTCATCTAGGTCATATTGGTTTCTTTAAAAGATCTGTACAATATAGTAACATAATTTTCTTACGCCAAATTACAGCGATTTAACACAACTTACCCTAGTTAAAAAGTAAATCCTTTGCTAGATACAGTGAGTAGAGGTACATCGTTAAACTGAATCGATTCAACCGATCGAATCAAACTTAGAAACCTGTTCTAATTGGTCAATTTTAGAGAATTGTTCGAAATAGACCAATCAAAACACCTTTAAGTTCGATCCAATCGGTTGAATCTGGATTCAGTTTAAAGATAACTCTACCAGTGTAAAAAGTATTTAAATACCTAAAAACTTTGACACCTTGTATCATGCAAACGAGCAACTTTTCGACTAAGGTAAATTGTATTAGATCGGAGCATTTTGTACAGACCTTTTAGAATCTGTCCGGGTTGCCTAGACAAAACGTGGAAGGAATGCAGATAAAACATGTTTATATGGGATAAAACGTTTAAGAAAATATAGAAGAATAAGAATTATTTGTCAGACCTATAATATACCGGGGCAAAGAAGTTATGGCAAATTTAATATCTACCCCGTGGCGCAGTGGATAGAGCTTTGATCTTCGAAGCCAGAGGTCACCGGTTCGTTTCCCAGCGGGGAGACATATTTAGGTAGTAGTGATTTAAAAAAATCGACCGTGGTGGCACTATGTCTCCTAAAAGGTGATGTGAAATGCATAACTGCATGTTTCAGTGCTTGGACAACGTTGACGGAACAGAGGGATCTAATACCCGACACCCACGGTACTCTGGTATTTAGGTATATTCCTTCGTGGGATGTCAAAAAGATAAAAAAAATATAAGCAAAGGACTGCAGGTGGCTCCTCCTACATTTTAGAACAAATGCATTGTAGATATTGATTTCTTGCTCTGAAAAACCCACCAAATTTAAATTTTGTAGAAAAATGTTTAATAATAAATAAAATATTTTAAAATAATTTAAATCAAATGGAAGCTTTAACACCCTGTATCTTGGAAACGATCAAATTTTCGACTAAGGTAAATTGTGTTAAAGAGCTGTATTGTCGCCAAGGAATTTGTGGTAGCATTTTGTACAGACGATTTGGAAACATCCTGCATCCTGCATATTTTAAATATTAAAAAAATCCTATCATGTATACTATAAAATACCAGTCTTAATATGCCTCACAACAATTGCTTAATTAAAAAAAAAACGTGTCTTAAAATTATGCTACTGTGGGAAATAAGTCTCTGTCACTCATATACCCAACCAAAGCATGTTTTCTTGAAGGCCTGTGAGATTTTCTTCTGTGTGTACTGATTCTGGTATATCTGTAGATAGGTCGATAAAAGAAATATCCAGGAGCCTGTCTTTTAGATAGAGAATGTGGCTTGGAAGGGATGGACTCCAAGTCCTTATTTTTGGGAAGCTCTGCTAGATGAGACTCGGATGAAGGCTCTGCAGATTTATCATCGTTTTCTTGCTCTGTTAGAGAAGCTGTATTTTTTACTGGTAGAACCACCAACTCATCATTTTTTGAAATATCTGGGTTTTCAGTTAAAATTTTCAGATCTTCAGATTTTGGCACGGTTTTGATTCTAAAAGCTTCTGCAATGGAGGTGTGTGGAACCACGATAACACCATCAACGTTTTTCTTTAATAAATTTTTTTCGTTTCTTGAACAGATTCAAGTTTTTCACTTGAATCATCATTTGCACTTAACCTGTCATTTAATTGCTCCTTTGGAACCTGTCTAAGAATATCTTCTTTATCCAAAATTACGGGTGTGGGTGTTTCTTCTTTACTCTTGGAGAGAAGAGTTTGAACATAGCTGTCGGGAACTTCTACAGGAACATATTTGATATCATAAGGCACAAAAACTGCAACTTTTTCATCTTGTTCATTAGCTGTATTTAACGGCAAAGCAGTTACCAAGGTATAGAAACAAAATACGAAGATCTGAAATACAAAACAAAATTTTACATACTTTCTTTTATTTATTTCTATTGGTATATTTTAAAATCAGAACTGAAATGTAATAAAACAAAGCGAATTTATGCTTTAGAAGCAAAAATAAAACTAAAAGAAATATATCGGATGCAAATCACAGGCCACAATGTTTTTTTTTAGTTTACCAAAGATTCTTTAGCGATTTTTTAAAAAATTAAAAAGTGGTGAAACCAACATGCAATATACGTTCCTTGGTTTATTTTTACGTTCTAAATATTATTCTGTGTTCAGTTTTACTCCAGCATCTACCAATCTTCGGTAAATTGCAAAAAGCCATCAAAGTTTATTTATCCGTTTTTTAAAGTTAGGAAAAATGGGCGAAGGTCAACATATATTTAAAAACGTGTATCACATTTTCGGGTACTGATAGTTTTTGTGGATTGGTGTAACTATTTAAAAAACCTATTAAAATAAAAATATAGACATTTTATAGCAATCATTTTACTTTGGTATTTTTTGTCCACACACTTTTCCAAAATATTGCGACAAATTTAGAATAGTTTTTGGTTTATAATTTTGTTTGCAGAACTCAGGTCATGGTCGGCTTCAGCATGCTCTTTTATAATTGCTTTGATGAGTAAGTAAACTCGATATTGTTTAATTTTTTATTCTTTTTTTTAAGTAAAATAAAACAGCAAGGAGTTGGCCTTTTTTTATACAGCGTGTCTACGAAAGTTCTTACCAATAGAAAAACTTTTTAATTATTACCTTAACGAAAAAAGTACCTATCCCTATATAGCTAATACCTAAAAATATTTGTATGTTGAATGTACAGGGTGACCTAAAAAACTTGTTTTTAAATTAAATTACAGGATATTTCCCAACTACGGTACGAAACTTTAAAAGGTGATTTCTTATGTCATTTTATAAGAAAATAGGTTCTATAAGAATATGTATAGTGTTTCTTTGTTTCTGAGATATTTTTTTAAGTCGATATTTTATAAATATCTTAAATACGAAGCCACATAGAAAAATAATGTATGACACTAAAAAGTTGTAAAATTAGTGTTTTCATAGAAAAAATTATGAAAACTACCTAAAAAGCTAGGGGCGTACATTTTTCTCTCAATAATATTGGCTGTGTTGCCCACTAAGATGCCATATTAAACTAGTTAGATATTTACAAGCGCTTTAATACGTCAAACATAGGTGCAAATTTCAAGGAAATCGGTTTAAGGTTTTTAAGATATTTATAAAATATCGCCTTTTTTTTAAACTTTAACACCCTGTATCTTTGAAATATGTTTATAGGAACTTTTCTTTATAAAATGGCATAAGAAATCACTGTTTAAAGTTTTATACCGTAGCTAGAAAATACCCTGTATATTAGTTTGGAAACAAGTATTTTTTAAGCCAACATACAGTTATTTTTATGGAAATGTATTTTCTAATCAAGCAGGACCTTTTATGAAGAGGTACTTTTTTTATAAAGTTAATAAATAAAAAGTTTTTTATTTGGTACGAACTTCCGAAAACACTGAATTGAAGATATGCTCTCTATTGGTTAGGCGGATTCATTTATTGGATGGTCTTTTTAATTCGAACTTTTTGGGTTTTTGGGGGTTTTCTTTTATTTTGTTTCAGGCGACCGGCAAGTTCATAGGGGTCAATAGGGCTGAACAGGGTCAGCTCGTATACCCCGGGACCAGGACTGAAGCGGTCCCATTCTTTCCAGGCGTGTACCTAACAAAAAGACCATTCCGAAAACACGCTGTATTTATATTTTACTTAGAATTTCTGCACAAAAATTACGCTTAACATTGTTAATTTTGATACAAGTTGCAAAAATTTTCTAAAACTGAGTTTTCCATTTTTTTAAAGCACAACTATAAAAAAAAAGCTTAAATTGTTTATGTGTAATACTTACAAAAATATTTTGATACGTCATAATGCAGCAATATCACCAACGGATCACAATAATAGTTTAGTTAATATTCTTTTAATGGTCACCGAAGAGGGTACTTTTTAAACTGATACCACCAAGTGGTAAATCATGCTATATATAGAAAAAATACTTTACACCTATGCAAACCAAAAATTTCCCTTTCAATTTCTCCGTAAAATATACGAGGTGTTAATTCAATTAATTTTTTCAGGAATTACTTGTTGTTTATGGAATATTATTTTATATTGCAAAAAAAACAACCAAATAAAAGGATTCTTTGTTTTTTAGCTTTACTAATAAAAAAGAAACATTTTTTTTTTAAATTAAAATTTGGAAAATGCTTTTAGTTAATGAGTTATTTAATTGGCATATTTGCCCGTTATCACTATGTTCTAAAATTCCCTTGGAGATGTGAGTAAAAAGAGAGCAGAAAATCCCCAAAGTAATAAAATCCAACAAAAATTTACTTTGCCGCCCTCAAGGTTTTTTCTTAACCTAACTTTAAGAATTTACTTTTTAAGTCTTTCTCTTTGGTCAGTCAAAATAATTAAATAAACACTTATTATCTACAATTTACAAGAACTTGTCACTTCGAATAATCAGTTGGATTTTTTTGGGTTACTGGATACGCGGAAATAGATGATAATAGGAAAACTTTTAAGAGACCACATTCTCTCATCGTATCTATGAGACATATACTTAGACAAATAAAAATCATACTCTGATCGATGTTTTTTTAATTTTTACAATGACAACTCTCTTAGCTCCTGGACAATTTTTAGGCTGGTTTATGTCTTTGTATGTGTAGTTGTGTAGTCCCAAGTCGTCAATCGTCAAAAATAAATGACTCCGTTAATAACAGTTCTACAAATATATGCCTATAATATCAAAATTTTAAAGTGATAGAATGAAGTATTATACAATTATACAGTACCTCCACAAATGGACTTTACAAAAGCACAAATGGACCAAAAATTTTAATGTTATAAAATTCGTGTATGGTAAATACTTTTGCATCTTAGAGAAACAAGATTCACATTGAAAAATATGTTTTTGTTTTGTACAGAGGCCCCATAATCTACCAAAATGTATAAATAGACCAGGAAGAACTGCCTTTACTTTAAATAATTTAACAAAAGGGTTTAAAGTTGAATGAGCATCCAATATTTGAAAGTTTACATAAAACCAACAAAGTTTTTATTTAAGTATCTCAATTTTAATATTAATATTTTATAAATTTTTCACCTTATTTATCTGGATTTAATAATCGATATAATTAAAGACACGATTTTATCAAATATGTTCATTTTTTTAAACTCTAATTTTAAAATTTAGGTCAATACAGGTGTAAAAATTCCGTTTAAAATATATAATATGTGAAGAAGCATTTAAATAAAAATAACTAGTATAAATTGAAATAACGGTAATCTACCTAGAATTTTAGATTTTAGATGCCCTATTGATTTTAAAAACCTTTTTTTCTAACACTTTACTGAATTATTTAAAGTAAAGGCAGTTTTCTTTGTAGATACCATTTTTCATTTTTGTATTTTCTAAAGTTCCTGTACAAGACAAAACATGTTTCTCCACCTTAATCTTGTTTTTTTAAGAAGCATTTGTTATACACGAATTTTTTAAACATTAAAATTTTTAGTCTATTTATGCCCTTGTAAAGTTCCTCCATAGACATACCGTATTAGGACTTTTCCAAAAGAAGGTCGGTAAGCTAAGTTAAGTAGATTTACCCTATTTGTTTTTTTATAAATAAAACAACAACTATGGACGTAAAAGAGTAATTTGGGAACGTAGTATCTTAATTACTCATTTTAAATACTTGTAAATAGTTTAACATAGTTGTAAGAAATTCTTTATTCATTAGTACCTATTGAGTCAGTATTTGGAGTATTTTTCCTGCGGATCTGAAGGTGTGTTTTGATTTATTTTTGTGAATAATGTTTTAACAACCTTGCTAAATTTAGCTCAGATTTGTAACGTCTTAATTGACTAAAATTGTTTATGCATTATTTGTATTTCTATTTGTGAAAATATAAAAAAGTTACAAGGGTTTTTTAAAAGGACAGTATGAATTCCAAAACTAGGATTACCCTAAACGAATAAGTTAGTCATGTAGTTCTTTTTACATTTTCTATTTTTTACAGTTTTACAAAAATCGAAAAGGGTTAGTTTGGTATCCGTCGATAGGGTAAGAGAAAACAAATGAACCAAAAATTGAAAGGCACAATACGGGAAACACAAAATAAAAGCAATAATTTTGTCATACCATTGAGGCCATCGGCCGCCCACGTGCAAGTTAAAATTGGTCGCACCACCCTGCTAAATTAAAAAAAATAATTTCCTTTAACCAATAACTCCCCATTATAATTTCTTATAATATAGCTTAATTTAGTCATTTATACTAGAGAAAAAAGTTAATTGTTTTTTTTAAGAATATACGGGGTGGTCCATTAAATGTGCACAAATGGGAAATTATTTTATTTGCACTTTGTCATATGTATATTTTTATTAAAAGTAGTTCTTTAAACTTAATATGTATTAGCAGTACCTATTTAATTTTACTAAAAGTTTAAGAGTATACCGAGTAAGTTACTAACCAGCAAATTAGAAATATTCCATAAATGTCTTTAAATGTTTATGGCAATAGCATATGTTAGTCGGTTTCCCTAAGACACTAAAGATTATTTTTAATAGGTTTAAGAAATACAAAACGAAGGGGCTTATTTACGGTTTTCTGTAAATATTATCGTTTCATAGACAGATATATTACCCTCAGATAAAACGCCCTAAAATGTTTATAGCCTGAAACTTTCCAGAATTTAGACGAGGATTCTCACACTAGAGAAGTCACATTGTTATAAATAAAACAGATCGTTACAAAAAAGGAAACAAAGAAGGGAATTTTTAATAAAGTATATGTACTGTTTATAATATTTTTAAATGTATTGACAATAATTATAATGCAGAAAGACATAGAAAAAGAGACTTGAAACATTAAATACCCCTGTTACTACAAATCGTAGACCTAGCAATGTTTTTCCCTTAAAATCAAAGACCAGGTTCACTTTTGTTTATATTTTTATGTCGATATCATAAGTATTGAAGACTAAGGTTGAACTGACTAGTTGTTTTATTAAAAGTTTTGTTTATTGCAAACTAAAAGGGAAATTCTTATTTTATTCTAAAACCAGGAAGGTAACGCCATCTAGAACTTTAAACTCAAACTATAGAAAAGACTACCCTTATGTCGGTAACACCCTAACCAATAGAATTAAGCTAATGTTTATTAAAGGGATGCTGCCTAGACCGTAATACAAACCCTAATTGGTCTTGTGTTTTTATGTTACAGTGGGTTCAATATTTTATTGAAACCTTTGAGAATTTTAAGTAATTTTATGGCAATATTGGGGGTGGCTTTTGAAGGACAGCCCTTGCCCAGAAGCCACAATAGAAGTTTTATGTACTTTAAGTATAATTTTTATTTTAACTATTTTACTATTATTTTTATTTTTTCATATCATTACCATATTTTTATACATTTTTAGTTATTTTTCTTTTATTAAAATTCTAGTTAATTTTGTTTAAACATTTCTTTTAATTTAACATTCATTTCCTATTACTAAACTTGAAAAGACAACTTTTGTGTGAATTGTGTGGTAAAACGTTAAAAGAAGCAGTACAAGTTAGCAACCGAGAAACTAGGTAAGTGTAACTTGGAATAAGCTAACATGTACTAAGTATTGTTCTACAAGATCTACATGCTACCAGAGTGCTTTCATCAAACTATATCTTTTGTTCTTCTTAATTTTGTTGTATCATGACTTAGACACTGTTTGTTAGTAGCCGCGCTACCACTTATTTTATAGAACTAGCTCATTGTCTAAGTAATATAATAGTAACAGGGAATACGTCATTCTGTTACAATATTTAAAAATACCAAAAAAGGGCCCTTATTTCAAGAATCATTATAAAATATTCTTTCTTCTAACAAGCTATCTTTTAATTTCAAGTTATAGGCTTTTTGTTTTTTTATAATAATTCCCATAATTTCCAATAAGTCCCCGTAATCCCCAATATTTTTTTATAATTTCCCAGGCGCTTTCCTTATCGGTAGGTAAAAAAAAGTCGCTACTTTTACTTTTTATCTTACTTTACTTAATGTATAAAGTGCAACTTTATACATTTGAGTAAGACCTTTTGCTGGCCCTACCTTAAAAAATTGCAATATAACAGTAAATAATAGAATCTTTTTAGGTTTAAAAGCAATGATGCAAAATTATACATAAATATATTAAACGGTTCTTTAAATAATTATAGAAAAAATCATACATTACACATGTATTTTAATTTTTTTACTTATCAATGATACCCCAATTATTTTCCAATAACTCCTCACAATTTCCCATACTTTCCCATAATTCCCAAAATTCCCCATACTTCCCCGCACTTCCCCATATTTCCCCGTACTTCCCCATACTATCCTGTACTTCCCCATACTTCCCAATACTCCCGTACTTTCCCCATACTTCCCTGTACTTCCCCGTGCTTTTCCGTGCTTCCCGCACTTCCTCACTTACTTTCTGTGCTTCCAACGCACTTCTCCCCGAACTTTCCCTCGGGACTGCCCCAAAAGAAATAAAAGCCGCCACTTTTACTTTTTATCTTCAGTATACCTGTAAAATTTTTATGTTCTGGTCAGGGCCTACCAAGCACGGTCAGGGCAATTGGCTTTTTTATTTAATCCATTTTTTTTCTATGTTTGTCGATATTAATTTATTGCCCACGTGCAGTGCATCGCTTTTCGCCCCCTGCTAGGATCGGCCCTGCATACCATACCACACTCTTTCAAATTTGATTTTAAACGCTTTAATTAGACTGCACTGAGTGTATGTTAAAGTGTATCAAAGAGGTTGAATAGTTTTATATTTGACTTCGATCTCTGTGGAAAAATTGGTTCCTAGGCACCTCCCATCACCAAAACCTACAGCTTGCCTTTTTGTTATGCATACAGCTAAAGAGTTGAGGAAAAAATTTGTAGAAAGTGGAGCACTTTACAAAAGAAAGGGTCTCCTATACTTTTGATTGATGTTCTGGGCCAATAAAATGATATTCAAGATTAAAGATAATTTTTTACTTTTGTGTATGAATATATTCCGACAATTAAGTTTCTACCTTCTCTAACAAAATTAAATGCTCTGCAGAACCTACAAGTTTCCCCGAAACTGCAAAAAGTTTTATTTAAAAATATATTTAAAACGCCTCCAATGAGTCGAAGTAAATTGAAAATATATATATTTTTTGCTTCTTTGACACGCTTTATACTTCACTTATTATATTAGCTTTTGGATATGAGTATATGTTTGTAAAATGACTTAGCCAGTTTGGCATCATGAATCTGTGTTTTTTTTTGTGTATTATTGATTAGCTGGCACCCTGTATAGGGCTTGTAAAGAACTATGTATTTTGCGCACCTTCACTTGTTGACACTTGTACATTGACAGTAGCTAAAAATGTCAGGTAGCGTCCCCAGAGCCAATGAGTGATTTCAAATTTGCGGTTTTTGTCGAGTTGGATAAGTTCTTTTTGTCAATGATCCACTTTAAATTAGTTGTGAGAATGATAACCCCAATTGGAGATAATAACGTGTATGTACCACCACATCCTGGTGCAAACAGGAGCTCCGTACCATGGAAGATTACCAAGTTCTCTGGAAGTGCACTTTATTGATTCTTCAAGTAAGTAGATACTGTGGCAATTGTTTAGGTAATCATTAACAAACCCGGACGCATCGCCGATTTTAATGAAATTGGGTATACGGGGGTTTTTTGGGGCGCTGAATTCTTTTAGTCCGACTCGTTTCGTTTTCGAGATATTCATCATCAGACTCTTGATAACAAAAACTAACCTGAATTCACTCATTTACCCCCTTCTTTTGCACTCAATTCTTGATTGAAAGCTTAATCACTACTCAATATTTAATTTTCCGCTTTAAAAACCCATTTTTTCTATTTATTTTACCCGTTTTTTCCATTAATTGCAAGTGCCTTGGCACCGCAAGGCTACTGAGACTGAAAGTGAAGCTTACAATTTTATGGAAAAAATTGAAAAATTGAGTTTTTGGAGGTGGAAAATCAAATATTAAGTACCAATTTAGAAGAAAAACTCAAGAATTGAGTGCAAAAAGAAGGGGGAAATGGCGAATTCAGGTTAGTTTTTGTTATCAAGTCTGATGATGAATATCTCGAAAAGGAAAGAGTTCGACTAAAATTTTTAATTCAGCGCGCCCAAAAAACTCCCGTACGTCAGCTTTCATTAAAATCGGCGATGCGTCCTGTTTTGTAAATAATTACCATTATTTAGTAATCAAACACTATGCCGATTTTAATGATTTTTATTTTACGGGTTTTGAGCGCTCTGATTACGGATCTGAAAGAATTTATAGTCGGTAATGTTTCCTTTTCGAATAATTTATTATCAAACTTGACTGCAAAACTAATCTACATTTTTTTCTTCTTTTTGAACACAATTCTTAAGGTTCCTGCTAAATTGGCATTCAATATTTGATTTTCACCTCTTAAAAAAAAGAAATTATAAGAGTACATTTTTTTATATAAAATTGCAAAGCTTTTAATCATGGCTACTGCAATTAAAAGTGAAGCTTGCAATTTTATGGAAAAAATTGGGGAAATATAAAATAAATAGAAAAATTGGATTTAGGAGGTGAAAATCAAATATTGTATGTCAATTTTAGCTTTAAATTAAGAATTGTGTGCAAAAAGCAGGGGATTTATAGTGAAAATAAAGAAAATGTTCCTTTCAATTTAATGATGGATATCTCGAGACCCAAATGTTGTCGACTAAAAATTCGAATATTAATTAGATTCGTAATCAGCGCCATAATTTTATGCCATTCTCTTACACATTTCTTACAAGTTAGATCTCTTCGTTTTCTTTACTATATTCTTATAATATTTTTCATGCAATCAACGGCGAAAATAGAAAAATAATATAACCATTTTGTGTATTTATTTTCAGTAAAATGTAATAATTATTGAGAAAACATTTGTAACAAAAACAAAAGAGTTACAGCACAAGTGACGTATTATTTAAATGGAATAACCCCGTATATTTTTAATTTCTTGTATAGAGTTTTCACGAGGAATTCGGTGATATAGGGGTTGCTGGGTTTATTTCCTGCGGTTCTGATGCAATGTCTTAAAAACTGCATTATAGGTACTAAATATAAGGATAGTTTTACCTGAAAAACCTGGCTGCCACAGGTCACAGGTGCTTATTTGTCAAAATTAAGCTTTTTAAAAATAAGTTTATTAATTTTTGGAGTAGTATTATATGAGGTTTTCATTAGAAGAACGGCTTCAAACTATATTATATGCTAAAAGTGATATGATATATTGTTGTAATAGTATAATAGTCATAAGAGTATTTGTAAAATTCTTGACTTTGACAAATGAGTACCCGTGACCTGTAGCAGCCAGGTTTTTTAGGTGAAACTATTCTTATGGTATAAAGGTACTCTTAAACAAACGCGGTTCCGCGGGAGCGGGAACGGTAACGGGATCCGTTTGAGACGTAGGTATTTTTACGGGGAACACAAAAGTTATATTTTTATTGTTTCATCCGGAAAAAAAATTAAAAGTTGGAAAAAAGTTAGTGGCGTACATTTTTTGTCAATAATATTAGCTAAGATTCATCTCACTCCGCCATTGATCTAACTAATTAAAATTAAGTAAGATATAAAATTTACCTCCTATTACAACCAATACCACAGCCATATTTTATTAAAATCGGATAGGTAATTTCTAGGATATTACTTAAAATCGTTTTTTTAAGGTTAACACCCTGTATCTTGGAAACAAAGTCATTCGGAAACTTTATTTATATACAATATATTTTTTTTAAAATCAGTTCGGAAAAAAAGCTCCTAAATTTTCTTACTGCATTATGAAACCCTGTATAATCTGTATCGACATTAAAATTATATATAAATTAAGCCTATTTCTCATCTGATGAACTGTCATACATTTTAAGCTTAAAAGACGATGTTTAAAAATTAAAGACAAAATGCACTTGTTTTCTCGTTTAATTTCCGGCGCCAGTGTACTCTGCCTCAATTTCTCAAGTTCCCGCCTTCGCTTTCGCGTTTTCGCTACCGTTCCTGCCCCCGCGGTCCCGCGTTTGTGTGAGAGTACCTTAATGCAGTTTTTATTTAATTGAATCAGAACCGCAGGAAATAAATCCAGCAACCCCTACATCACCAAATTATTTGTGAAAATCTCTATCCATTGATATAAAAATATACGGGGTATTCTATTAAAAAAATACGTCACTCGTGGTGCACCTCTTTTGTTTTTATTTTAAATGTTTTTCTGATAAGATTATTTAATTCTACGAAAAAAATACATCAAATGGATATATTCGCTTTTAAAACAGTACAGGGAAGTTTCAAAATAAGGCCCTGTTTACTTTAAAATAAATAACCCTGTACATTTATTTCAAGAACTGTCGGTTTCTAATTTCATTTTTTTTATTTTTTAGATTTCCATACTCATAATTACCGTCTCTTTTAACATTCTATGTAATCCGATTGTCTGGTTTTTATTAAAAACAATTTTCAATGTACTCACAGAAGTGTTTGTCTATTTGGTGTTGGGAGTATGTTCCATACTCATCAGTATAATAACCCATTTGGATGAGTATTATACTAAGGGCAAAAACATGCTCAAGATTCTTTAAATAAAGGTAAGAACTTATGTGAGAATTACGCACTGATATCGATGGATTGCCAATGTTATAACCTGCGCGAAACAAAAGTTACATTTCATGGGCGAAAAAACCGGCTTGTGCGCAAGCTAGTTGAGGGTAAACGCACCCGGCGAGGCTCAACTTCAAGCCAAGTCTTACTAGTAAAACCGCAATTCGCTATCTTACGTCGTTTACTCGCTACAGCATTTTTCCCAATTTCTTGCGTTTTCTTTAATCCTTTATAACTTTTTTATTTTTAAATATCTTTTAATTCTGTAAAAACACTTTTACAGTCACTTTTTATGCAGATTGTAGATATAATTTTAGTTTTTCTTAGGGTTGTGAATTTTTGATTTATTTATTTATTTTTAAAAATTTAAATAAAACACCCTGTATATCTTTTCCCTATTAAAATGGTTTAAAAATTACCCTTTCAAAAATGTGTCACACTTTATTTTCTTCTCAGTCGTTTCTGAGATATTGTATATAGGCCATGAAAAGTAATGTTATAACTTTTGTTTTTATGGTCTGCGATGACAAGAAACCAGAAACATTTTTATTAATAATTTAATACCGCAAATAAGGGTAAAAATAATACTTTTTATGAGTATTTTAAATTATTTTGTTAATATTTTGCCCTAAAAACGTTTTTAATCAGGTTTTCTTAATAGGTAATATTTTATGTAAAACAATCATTATTTTTGTATACAGGTAAGTAAAGATGGCCATGAAAAACAAACACAAGCTAAAAGCAGGCATTTGTTTTCCGTGGTTATCTTTTATTTACTAAAATATAAAAAATAAAGGTTGTTTGTGACAGTAAATATTAACATTTTAATAAAACCTGATTAAAAAGTTCTTAGGGCAAAAATATTTACAAAATAATTTAAAATACCAAAAATAGAATTATTTTTTAACCCTATTTGCGTTAATAAATTAATAGTAAAAATGGTTTCCCATCATTGCAGTCAATAAAAAACAAAAAGTTATAACAATATTGTTTAAAGTAAAACATAATTACTTTTTCATGGCCTACTATCTAATTAATAGTCATAAATGACAAAATATGCAGCCGCGAAACAGCTGAGAAGAAATATAAAGTGTAACATATTTTTGAAACGGTATTTTTTAACCATTTTAATAGCGAAAAATATAAAGGGTGTGCTATTTTAAATTTCCAAAAATAAATAAATAGGTCAAAAATGTGACACCCTAGAAAAACTAAATTCACATCTACAATCTGCATAAAAAGTTGCTGAAATGTTTTTACAGAATTAAAAAATATTTAAAAATAAAAAGTTACAGAGGATAAAAGAAAACGCAAGAAATTAAAAAAACACGCTGTAGCGAGTAAACGACGCAACAGAGCGAATGGCGGTTTTCACCAGTAAATTTGGCCTAAAATTCAACCTTAACTTATTTTTCGAAAACGTTGCTACCTCCTATACTAGAACCTAAGTAGAGACACTGTATAAGTAAGTTCGTCTGGCGTAGGCCATTTTTTAATTTATGTTTTTATCAAATAGGGAAAAAATCGACTTTAAATTCTTAAACCATATATTTTCTGCGTTTTTGGAGGCTGATAATTTTTTAATTCTTTTTAGCGTATCTAAAAGTAACGCCTGTTGTAACTGTGACCTGGGTGTTTATAAAAAACAATATATATTTTCTATTTTTAGATTCAAGAAGAAATGGCATGGACATTCAAAGTTGTAATGTGAAGAGATTTGTGGATAAACCAAAAGATTATCTTTTTTAAAACACTCATCTGTCTGTTCGTTTCTCTAATAAAAATTATTTTTTTAATTTTTTTATTAACTTCTTGTTTATTATTTTAAACGTGAGGACCTTTTCTGCACCACAACTTTTTGGTGGTATTTTTTTGGTAACTTTAAGATCTTTCCTGGAATCTTAAACTCTTCTCCGGAAAATAAATCTAAATTTAACACTGCCTATGTCAAGTTTCTTTGCTACTGCTGGCAGAAGCTTGTTTTTAAATTATTGTGCTATTAGCACAATAAGCATTTTTTTTATTCATTTATTTTACCAAATAAATAATACTGTGTTGTGTTTTGCCTATAAGACTGCAGTAATTGGTCGATCTCATTTGACAAGAAAATTTTTATCTCTTTTTTAGTTAGCCCTTATTGGGTTGGCTAAACTACATTAAAAAATTTCGGTTCGCCTGACTATTAATATTCGGGGTGCGTTTTGCCTGACTAGGTAAACCAAATGAATCAAATTTCCAAGTTTTTATTAGCACTGTTACCGATTCTATTTGCTTTTAAGTTAGTAAACATTAGTGTGGTTAAAAGAATACCATAGCGTGTATTGCCACAAATTATCAGGTATTGCTTTAACCGGTCTTAAGTATCAACAGGTAAAATCAGGTACAATGACATTGGTATTTTAAATGTCAAGCAAAACGCTACTTAATCTTAAAACGCCAGGCAAAATAAAGACGTTTTACTTGGGATAACATAGGCTGTCCTTCTACCATGTAGTTTGACATTTCCATGCAATGGTGAATTTATACAAACCAATAACTTAAAAATTAGAATAACTCGAAAAATTGAATTAGAATAAGGAAAAACTTCATTTATTGTAATTATAAAATAAAAGTCACATTAAGCTCACGATAGTCTGTCGTTCTGTCAAATGTCTTAAAGCACATACGCACTTGCGATTTGACATAAAAATATCATAGGAACTTTCATTGCTTATTTAAATATAAACTAACGTTGTTTAAATTTTATATTATATGTCTGTATAAGTCCACCTTAATAAAAAAATAATTATCCTTTTTTTTAAATTTCTAATTTGGTATATTTTTATTTAAAATGCCATTAAAAAAAAACATGTTTTTATATAATATATTTATTACTAAATAATATTTACAAACATTTAGGTAAAGAAAGTTACCAATAATTAAGTTGCTCAAATAAAACAATTTGACTTGATTTTAATAATATTAGGTACATTACATTACATCTTTTTTAAATATTTTATATTCATTATAATAATTTAATAAAATCATAAGTATATAAGTAATACAGTTATATTCATAAAAAAGCGTACAAGGATTACAAACATTTAATTTCCAAAGTTGCTCTGATTGTTTGGTTTTAGTTGCTATCAATATACCTCACGGAGTTTTTCTGTCATTTAAGTAAAAATAGTATATTGTATAAAGTGTAAGAAAAGCGATATCAGTGGCTTAGCTAATATGGGGCTAGGAGGGGCAGGGCCCCGGAGACTCCAAGTTTAGAGAAGCCCTTAGGACTTTTGAGGGAGCTCCGGGCTGTAATTTAGTATGATTTAGTATTAGTTTAACATAGAGTAGTAAAAATAAATGTCCTTACAAGAGAAAAAAAATTGAATTTAGTTTAAAAAAGGTATAGACTTTATTGTTTTTGGTTGTCACTTTTGTTGGGTCCCGTTAAAAAAATAGTTTTTTCTTGAAAGAAGTGTGTGTGTGTGTGTTTTTGTTTGTCATGGTACTGAGAGCCCTACTTTATTATTTTGCACCAGGGTCTTTGCTGACCTAGCTACGCCACTTAGCGATATATTTCCGGATAATGGTGAAGTTTGCTGGACAAGGCTTTAACCGAGTACGGTTTTTTGAAAGCTTTTTTACAATATACATAAATTTTTTTCCGTTAATTTGCTGTAGTATTTCAATCTCATTTTACGAATGCAAGATCAACTTAGTTTCTTATTTTTATTACGTATTTTTGCACTACCTACCATGTTCCCAGGAGATTACTTTCTGGCTGCTGATTTTAATTTAAAATTTGATCTAATATTTTTCTAGAGTACCATGAAAACTCTTAAATTACTTCTTATACTTTACTTATTTTGAGTAAAATATGAAATCGATATGGCCCAAAACTAAAAAAGTAAGTTTTGAACCCCTCTGTAAAAAATCGATTTCGTGTTTTTATAAAGATAATTAAAGTATAAGAAGTGAGTTTAACGTGATTATGGAATTCTAGATTAAAAATTAAAATTTAATTTTAATATAAAATTTAACCAAAATTTGTTTTAAAAATATTGTATTTTGACGTAAAATGTTCTTTAGAATCCGAAAAAAAAGGCACAGGATTTCCCAACGTGAAACCGAAAAGCTTATTGTATACACATAAAAATGACTTGTCATTAGTTTAACAACACTTCAAAAGTTCGTCAGTAGGTATCAATAAAGAAATAAAAAATAGCAGCCGAAAAGTAATCTCATGGGCACCCGAGATTTTGTGAAGAGGCATGTAATCATAGGAGTAAACTATAATTATTTTTTATATACAAATAAATATAAAATAAATTATTAAAAAAATAGGATTTAACTTAAATAGGGTTATTTATCTACCAAAAGAAACGATTGGCTTGTAGTTTGATTCAAATGACCCTACACCAACATCTACTCTACCAAACAGAGTACTAGCAAACTCCATAATTTTTCTTAAAGCAATTATGGCATTAAGAGTTAGCTTATGAATTGTAGATATTTTTCCAATTAATGTATCTTTCAGAGCTGTAAGGATGTGTTTGTTATCTTGGATTACAGTCCACATGCGTCCTGCTACTTCTCCTTTGAGTTTCATAAACGATTCTAAAAGCTTAAGGACTTCAACGTAGGGAGCTTGTTTGACTATTTGAAGGCCTGCACCAAGGAAGTTGGGAAGCTGCAAATAAAAGGATACAAATTATACTCGCTGGCCCAAAAGTAGTTGCCAATATTTCGAGACCTCTTTTAAATTTTCGAAATATATTTAAAACGCATAGCCAAATTTTTCGTTTGTAAGAGAGTTTTACTGCACCAGTTTACATCAACCTTTTTTTTATTAATCGTCTAGTTGCCGACACCCTTCAACACTATATTTTTTACTGTTTTATTGTCTACTAGCCGACCCGTGTCCACTTCGTTGGGCGTTAATTATATTTTTCTCTAAAGCATTCCTGAATAGTGTCGCTTTTTGATTTTAAAAGCATTTTCATAATCGGTTCAGTATTTTCGAAAATTAGCCGTTACAAAAAAACACTCTTTACCTATTTATTTATAATATTAGTATAAATGAATATCAAAGAAAAAAATCTACTAAAAATAAGTTAATTCGTTGCATTTTGATTCCTATCTTAAAAAAAAGAAAACAAATCTGCTTCCGCAGAGAATCGAACCATGGCAGCGTGATATTTAAGCATTCTTACAAACTTAACCCCTTTATAATATAAGTATATAGAAAAATAGCTTTTGCCCGCGGCTTTGCACGCGGTAAATTTTATCTAAACAGATTTAGATTTAACCAGAAATACCCACAACTAACCAGAACCAACCAAAACTAACCAAAACAATTCCCCCTTTCCTATAACAACCAACGTTTGCAATGTAAGCGCAAAAAATTGTTCATTTACGACTTCACATTAGAAATCTTGATATTATCAGTGGTTTTCTAATATATTAAGCATGTTATTGTACATAAAAACCTTTCTTTTTAAATTACTCTATCTATTAAAAAAACTGCATCAAAATCCGTTGAGTAGTTTTAAGATTTAAGCATACATACATACAGACAGACGCGAAAGCCGACTTTTCTTTATACTACGTAGTGATTTTTTTATAATGTATTTTGGTTATTAAAATTTGCTTAACAGAATCGTAAACCCGTAAATTAAAGGCGTTCTAGTATGAATAAAAGTTTATACAGAATCAGCTAAATGAAAGTCGTTCATAGGCAATGTGTGGAACGAAGTCAGTCTAACATGAATACCGGCATGTAAACATTTCGTATTGGGTGACTAATAGTTCTTGTTTTGTTATTGCATTAATGACCGATATACTTATAAAAATAGCTAATACGATATAAAAATGCCTCGAAAAATCGTACCATCAGTAGGTACGCACACATATGTACGACGACGTAGGACGTATGGTACGGATCGGAAAAAAGTCCCAGTAAAATTAAATTAAATAGCGCACGTATGTGCGGACGGTAGACACCGGATTTAAAAAATTATGAAAAAATAAAGCAACTTGAATTAAACCCGGCCGATACCGTTTCATATCTGCAAAACTGATGTGAGATTACCGAGTAATTACGTTATTTGACAAGTCTTTAAGCTGATTTTTACCTGGGGCTTAACTCACGGGTTTGCCACCCCGGGTAAAGCGGCGTTAACTTTTAAGATTCACCCATGAGTTAGGGGGCGTCCATAAATTACGTGAGATGTTATTTTTTTGAATTTCTTGATTCGCCTCTGGTCAGATTTGGTGGTCAATCCCCCTTTATCCCTCAATCTTACATGAGATTTTTTGCACAATTTCTTAAACTGAAATTGACTTTTTGATTAATATTATTTAATTAAATATATCAACATACAATAAAGGTAATACAGGTGATTATCTAATACTTCAAAGTCATTAAAATTTTTACCTATTGGTGGATATTATAATAAATAAATAAATAAATATTAATAATATTGGTAAAAACTAATAATTACTTTGAGGTAACAGGTAATCACCTGCATTATCTCTATTTTGTATTGCGATATTTGATTAATTAAATATGCAAAAATGTGATCTTTTAAGCGTCAATAACTCAAATACTGTAAAAGATAAACATGTAGTACCCTAAATAAAAAGCACTTAAAATTGACCATAGAATTTAAAACTAAAACATTAAATATGTATAATATATATATATATATAAGTCTTTTGTTTTTCATGCAATTGTTTTTTTTAATACGACTTTCAAATTTCTTTTAAAATATTGAGAAAGTAAAAATATGCAATTTTTCCTCTTATGGAATACCCTGTACACACGTGGCCTTGTACTAAAAGGGCACTATTAGATGTTTTTATTGGAAAAGCAGGTCATGTAGCACCTCGCTTAAAATGCCTTTTAATTTTCTATTCAGCACTGCTTTGTTTTTAAAAATCGGGTAAGCAATTTCACTTAAGACAGTGCCATAGCAAGTGATTTTGGTGTAGAATAGAGACTAAAAGTTTCTGGAAATCAAGGTGCTACGTGAGCCCTTTTCATACAAAAAAAACTGATATTGGCCTCTTGGCATAAGATCAAAGGCGTTTTCCGGTTAATATGGTTCGAAACATTTTAAAAACATTTGAATACCTGTCTCTATCTAACTCTTATATTTATTGTGTCATTTCAAATGCCGTTTGAACTACTCCCATAAATACGGTTAACACGAAAAAATTACTCAAGTGATTACAATAATTTTTATGCCAAAAAATAGTTTTAGTGATAGTTAACTTTTACCCTAATTTTACTTGACCTCAATATCATAATTTATTTAAAATTTAAGGCCCCTCTTTTAACTGTTAAAAACCATACTGTATTTTACCCTACTATGAAAATTAAAACAAAAAAATTATAGGATATTAAAAATAAAAAAATAATTATATTCGTTGACCGCTACAGGCGTTAAAGGCGTTAGGTGTTTAATGCACTAAACTATTTTTATAGCACGCTGTATAATATGTAAGGTTTACCTGGATATCCTGTCTTGCTTCAATTTGATTGGTTCTTGTCATAGACAAACCATTCTGGTTCTTATAGTAAGATCCTTCATATATTTGTTGGGCAATAGTAAGGGTGATGAATGATAACTATAATAACAAAGACATTTATTAAAACAATTATCAATACACACGTATTTTCAAAATTTTTCTTGGGAACCGCTTCGGTCTTGTGTGCACAGAATCGATTAACCTTTAACAACCTCTTACACATCAAGGTGTGTCTACACTTAGAGAACGTATACGGCTGAATAGGCAACAAACGTATGCGTTCGGTTAGTGTAGACGTAAATAAGTTTTAATAAGTATGCGTTCGGTTTGGCGTGGAAGTAAATAATTTTAAATCAATGACCTTTTATCCTTTACCTAAGTTTTAAATATTTAGGTCCCCCTGAACGCATACGTTTGTAGCCCATTCGGCCGTATACGTTTGCTAAGTGTGAACACACATTGAGATTTCAAAAAACATTACAATATAAAGAAAATGATAAGATTGTTATTTTTAAGATTTCTTTATTACAGAAGAGCAACTGGAGGATCAGCTGGACCTTTTAAAATGTGTTACCGATTTTTGGTAAATAATTGTTTTCAAGGTACAGGGTGTTAATTTTCTTTTATTTTTTTCCGGTTTGTTCGACCTTGCCAACTAATTCACCAGCCACGATTTTCTCTTGAACTAATTTTATTAGAATTTGGTGGTGATCTATGTAGCATTTGGGGACAAATTTTGTTAAATTTATAAAGTTAGGTTTTTGTCTCCTATTTTGTTTTTAGTATCTTGCTTAGTTTAAAAAAAATTACTTAAAATCATATCTTTAAGAATTTTTTTCCTATTTATGTGTTTCAGGGATATGCAATTTACTAGATACTTTTTCTAAAAATTAAGCAAGATACAAAAAATATTTAAAAATGTACAAAAAAAATCATTGTCGTACATTTTTCCTTAGAAAATTAATCAGATGCCAGTGGTTTAATAAAGCCGAATAGGCCCCTTATTGCTAAATAGAATAATGTTAAATTATATTATAATTATCTAAGCAATATTGTTTGAGATATTAATAAAAAAACCTTAGTATTTAAAAAAGGTTTAGCACTCTGTATCTTGCAATTGCATTTTTGTATAAGAAATTTGCGTGGATTCTCAAAGGGCAATAATAATAATTAATGTCAATAAAAAAATTTATATATATACCTGGTAAAGATTTTTTTATTTTGGAAATCTGCGAAAAAAATTCACTTTTGGGTTAGAATCTAAAGAAACAATATTTTTTTTTATTCTATCTGTATATTTTTTCGTTAAATTAATTAAATTTTTTCAACTAAACCCATATATTGCAAAAAAATCTAATCTCTAAAAAACTATAGCCTGTTGAAATAGTTTCACTTTACATATTATTAATGTATTAAAATGCAGATATTTATATATATATATATATATATATATATATATATATATATATATATATATATATATAGTATGTATATATATATATATATATATATATATTGCAGAAATTGATCAAAGTTTATCAATCATGTCGCAAGTTTTTGGGCACCAAATATTCTGCATTTTTGACAATACATATGATACATATATATATATGTCTGCTACCACCCAAATTCTTTTTTATTTTTTTGTAGGTTTCTTAGAGTGATACCACTTTAAAAAATTTTACTGGGTATTATTATAGCATAATTTGGAAAACTCTATTCTGTATGAAATTCCTCTTTTGATTATATTTCATGCAAAGAGTATTTCTTTTAAAAAAGCCAGAAAGTGATTTCTTTAAAAATAAAATCAAGTTTCTTGTTAAACATATTTTTTGGCCTAAGCAGGGCTGCAAAGGCATCATCCTCATTTTCTTTAGCAAGTTATTTAGGATTGCGAATAATTTCAGTTTTTGAATGCACGTTAATGAAGTGCAAATCAAAGAGACAAACATTTAAATAAGAAGCACCCTGTAATTGTACTTATTTTAAATTCTACACTTAAACGTCTTTCTAATGACATATCGCAACATTGTTCATTTTCAAGATGGCGGGGGGGAGGGGTAACAACATTCTGTGTCACCCGGTATATTTTGAAAAGTGGCTACCATATCTTAGAATTTAAATAAAATACTTTTAAAATCACTCTTGTATCACAAATATCTACAAAATTTTTTTTTGAACTTACCAAAAACAATATACGATACACTTCATTTTGTAGTAGTACTAGAAATCAGCTTGTTACCACTTTATTATTAACCTTAGCTCTATCAATCTTGAAGTGAGTCTCAATTGCTTTGCCTCGTATTTATGTACCTGAAATATAATTTGCACCTAATTCCTGTAAACATTAAGAGATAGATTTCATTTTAGGTGATTTAAAACCCTTACTCATTGATAATTACCTACATGTTATAAACATGAGTAATTTAAAACTTTAATATTGAAAATTTAAGTTATACGTTGTCGCCATAGCGCGGAACCGTGCCATGATGAAAAAGTTTTTTTTTTTTAAGGTTATTTTTGTATTTCTTTTTAGTCTAACTGCCCTTGTGAAAAAACATTAAAGGAATAAAAAAATCCAGGAGTTTTGAGGTTTTTAAAGTGGCTGCATTTAGCTTTATACTAAAATTTAAAAAAAAATATATTAAGCTTAAAAGTTTACAAGTTGTAGGTCTTGCGATTGAATTTTTTTTTCTAAGCAACGTGTGCCATGTAATGCTAATGACTACGAAAAGATTTTTCAATTTTTGGGTTCTATTTTTGGTCTAAGAACTTCGAATTTTTTTCCAACTGGACCTACAATATGGATTGGATAACGTGTTCATTTAGCTTCAATTTCCTTTTTTTTAAGTTTAATACAATCACTTTTCTGCTGAGATATTAAAGCTAAAACTAAAAATTATCTTTTGTCTTTATACATCAATATCTGAGCAACCACTGACGGCTATAAGAAAATTCAGGATGATTTTGAAATTTTAAATAAATTAAAAATGGACTATGGTTTTTTTTTTTTTTTATCTTTACACATTAATTTAAGAGTAAGAAGAAGGGTTTTTCTGGCTATTTTGGGAAAATCAAGAACTAAATTGTAAATAGTGAGGAGGAAATCCTGTGATGTTTAATTGTGGTTTTACAGCTCGAGTATACCTACAACACCCACGACTCAATCCATCGAGCCGCTTTTTTGTGTCTTATTCGATCGAATTTTTTAAAAGAATTAAAGAATAATGATTTTTATTTAAAATGATTACATCTTTAAATTTATTGGGGAAAACATATGCAAAAGTTTCGTAGTAAATTTCCTATTTTTTAAAATATTTTTGAATGATGATTCATGACATTCATGATAAGCAGATATATGCTTGGTAGTTGCTAAGCTAGACCTGTAGAACCACTAATTGCGGAGGATCCTTACCATCCCGCACTACAATTTCAAATACCATTGAGAAAAAGTATGAGGCTTGTATAACAAAAAGTATGTATATAACTTTTCTAAGGGTGACTATGTGCTTTTATGGGTTAGGGGTAGTCAGAGACACGAAAAATGATAATTTTCAGTAATTTTTTTCGCTATTAAATCATTTTATTTTACAAAAGTAATAATATGGCCTTATTATACAATGTTTTGACTTGAAGTCACGAAAATTTGAAAAAAAAAATTTATAATTTCCAAAGTTATAGCTGTTTCTGTTGACCCAGTCCAAAAAAGGTCCTTGCGGTGGCAATGATAAGTCCTTGGAGATTCATCTAAAATCAATCGGATAAGAAAAATTAGTTTTATAAATAGATAATCCTGGGCCTGATCGAAGCTTTTTTTTTTTTCAAAAATTAAAAAATGGCGGACTCAGAAAAATTTTTTCTAAATTTTTGGGAAAAAGTCAACAGTTAATTGGTCTTAAAATCGAAATTTTTGAAAAAAAAATCCTTCGATCAGGCCCAGGATTATCTATTTATAAAACTAATTTTTCTTATCCGATTGATTTTAGATGAATCTCCAAGGACTTATCATTGCCACCGCAAGGACCTTTTTTTTGGACTGGGTCAACAGAAACAGCTATAACTTTGGAAATTATAAATTTTTTTTTTTCAAATTTTCGTGACTTCAAGTCAAAACATTGTATAATAAGGCCATATTATTACTTTTGTAAAATAAAAATGATTTAATAGCGAAAAAAATTACTGAAAATTATCATTTTTTCGTGTCTCTGACTACCCCTAACCCCTTAAATAATCTTGTGAAAAATCATGATTGGTCTGAAATACTTAAAATAACTGATGCAAATGATGCTTTGAAACTTTTCTATGGTAGTATGTACGGTTTCTTGGATATGGCTGTCCCAAAACAAAAGTTAAAGAAATCAAATGGCAATCCTAGATTTCCTTATGGTATTCTGTTGATTTAATAGGTAAGATAAGAGAAAAAACAGATTACATCGTAAAGTCTCAAAAAGTCAAGCTAATCCATCAATGTACTATACCTTTAATAATCTGAGAGCTAGGATTAAAAATCAAACAAAAGTTGAATATAAAGCATACATAAGTAACCTTGAGAATAACTTAAATAATGACCCAAGTTTCTTTTGGCAATTTTTGCGCGAGAAGTCTAAAAAACATGGGCTACCCGGGAAATGAAGGACGGTATGAATTGTTATTCAAATCCAAAAGATATTGCTAATGCTTTTGCTAGACATTTTCAATCTGTGTATGAAAAACCCACTAACTTAAACACTTCTGTACTTGATTTTAGTGGTAATACTTTTGAATTCTCTGAAATTACAGAAAATGATGTTAAAAATAACATAAAAAAACTTAAACCAAAAAATCTGCGGGCCCAGATAATATACCTGCTTACATTTACAAAGGGCTTGCTGAATTTATTTCATCACCACTGAAACATATCTTTAATCTTGCCTTAAAAACTAAAAAATTTCCTGATGCGTTAAAATCAGGTCAGATAACACCTATTTTTAAGAGTGGTGAAAAAATGAGGTTAAAAATTACAGACCTATTAGTTTAATCAATGTTGCAGGAAAAATTTTTGAAATGATTTTGTGTGATGATTTATCAAATTTCTTAAATTCTAAGCTTTCCATATTTCAACATGGTTTTACAAAAGATAAATCAACAATAACTAATCTCTCTATAATAACAGAAACGGCATCTGAGGCAATTCTAAATAAACACCAGCTAGATGTAATTTACACCGATTGTGAGAAGGCCTTTGATAAGGTCAATCATGACCTGTTACTCCAAAAATTGGTAGAGCTGGGTATCTCAGAAAGTGTATATCTTTTCATTAAATCGTATCTTTCAGATAGGGTACAGTGGGTTAGGGTAGGTACGTCGACTTCAGAATCCTTCATTGCAACCTCTGGCGTTCCACAGGGAAGCAATTTGGGACCTCTGCTCTTTTTGTGTTTTATAAATTCGTTGCCAGACTGCCTTTCCGGGCCCATTGGGCTAATGTTTGCGGACGATTTTAAAATCTTCAGGGTTATTAGGACTCAATCAGATTGTGATCTACTCCAGGCTGATATTGGTAGAATAAGTAAGTGGTTTGATGACAATAAAATGCTTCTTAATGTAAATAAATGTTCTGTTGTAACTTTTACTAGAAAAGCCAACCCAGTACTGGGTAACTACAAAATTGGTGATATCTCTTTGAATCGTAAAAATGAAATAAAAGACTTGGGAGTTCTTTTTCAATCTAACTTAAGGTTTAATAGTCATTTCGCATACATGACGAAAAAAGCCATTAAGGCTTTGGGATTTTTAATTAGGAACTCTAAAAACTTCAAAATACCTACCATAATTAAATTGTACAATGCACTGGTGCGGCCTCACCTGAGTATGCCTCGCAAATATGGATGCCACTGGAGACTGTGCATATTGACCATATTGAGAGGGTGCAGAAAAGGTTTTTACGGTACCTCTATGTCAGAAGGTACAATACATACCCATACAAGGTCTCATACGAATCAATGCTTAATACCTTTAATTTTGAATCTCTCTTACAGAGAAGAAAACAACAGGCTGTGTTATACTTGTTCTATATTTATATATATTATTATAATATTAAATATAAGAATATTAATTTAATAAATTATATTGATTTTAATGTACCTTAATTACCTGAATTAATTAAATTAAGAAATTTAAGTAACAGAAATATATTTATCGTTAATCCTAGTAGTATATCTCCTTTCAACAGAATGATGGCTGTTGCTAATGAGATTCTTAGTCAAGTACAAACAGATATATTTCATGATAATCTAAGACTGCTGAAGGCTGTGCTTTGAAATGCTGCTTATCGAACTTTAGATGTTTGCCTCTTGGCACTTGTTAGGTTTAGGTAATATTTTATATTATTTTATTGTTTCTGTTTTTTTTTTATCTTGTCTTCCCTTTGTACTTTACATGTAATTACCAATGTAAACATGGTGTTTGTAAAGGAATAAATAATAAATAAATAAGACAAAACCTTTATTCTGGCCACATAAAATTTGATGTCTCAAGTCCAGCGTTGAATTCAGGGGGTGGACCGGGGGTAATACCCCCTGGAGCTTAAAAATGCCTTCTCCCCGGATAAATTTAAAAAAATTATATTTGTTGGTCACATCAATCACAAATATGAATGTAATCTCAGTCTCAGAGTACACAAGTTGTTTGTTCGGTTTTTAAACGTGAGGACCTTTTTTTGCTCCACAACTTTTTTGAGGTGGCTGGCACAAGCTTGTTTTTAAACTTTTGTGCTGTCAACTACATAAGCATTTTTTTAATTTATTTATTTTACCAAATAAATAATACTGTGTTGTGTATTGCTTATAAGACTGCCTGATCGGATGATTTTATTTGACAAGAGAATTTTTATCTCCTCTTTATGTCCTTATAGGGTTGGCTAAACTATATTCAAAAATTCGGTTCGCCTGACTATTAATATTTGGGGTGCGTTTTGCCTGACTAGGTAAACCAAATGAATCAAATTTCCAAGTTTTTATTAGCACTGTTACCGATTCTATTTGCTTTTAAGTTAGTAAAACATTCGTGTGGTTAAAAAAGAATACCATAGCGTGTATTGCTTTAACCGGTCTTAAGTATCAACAGGTAAAATCAGGTACAATGACATTGGTATTTTAAACGCCAGACAAAATAAAGACGTTTTACTTGGGATAACATTGGCTGTCCTTCTACCATGGTATCTAGTTTGACATTTCCATGCAATGGGGACTAAAGGTGAATTTATACAAACCAGTAACTTAAAAATTAGAATAACATGAAAAATTGAATTAGAATTAGGAAAAAATTCATTTATTATAAAAGTAAAAGTCACATTAAGCTCACGATAGTCTGTCATTCTGTCAAATGTCTTAAAGCACATACGCACTTGCGATTTGACATAAAAATATCATAAGAACTTTCATTTCTTATTTAAATTCAAAGTCGGTCTATATAAGGTCACGACCAGAGTTTCTTTATGAGAAGGGGTTTAGACATAAGCAAGACCGGGAATAGCTTTTGTCAGGGACGTGAGGGTGTGAGAATTACGATTTCGGTTGGCAGTTCTGTTCAAAGTTGGTAGCATTATCAGCTGATGACAGAGTCGTGCCTTGTCGAAGCTTTGTTTGGTAAAAACTGTGGAAATTTGCCATTTTCATTTTAGTTGTATATTTTGCAAGGATTTCCAGTTGTTAATGTTTTTGGTTAGTTTAGAGACTTCACGTATTATTGGTTCGGACTCGTTTTATTTTAGAGATTTTGATAGTGTTTAGTCGAATAGTTTTCAGTCATAGTGTCCGCTAATTAATGGTACACAGAAAAACCACAGATTTTTTATGCGAAAATACCCATTTAGGATTTAAACAAACATACCTATATCCAAAAGTTAATGATAAGGAAGACACGGGGTGTTAAAGGGATATAAATATTTTTTATTCATGTATTTCGATAATTTCTAATATGTTTTAAACATTTTAATAAAACTCGGTATCCAGGAGTTTTTAGCTATCAGCTATTTATATCTGAGCAGTTGTAATTATAGCTAATACGATGTTATTGAAGGTACATACTTTCGGGTGCACTGAACAACTAAAACGTGAATACCTTAAAAAAGGTTGTCAAGACCGATTCTTACTAAGTATACCTTTTTTGTGCAGAAAGCATAGAGAAGCTTATTAGTTTACATACATACAGAGTAGTAACAAAAATTGGGTAGTTTTAGAGAATTTTAAATAGTGTACCCATCGCCCTCTAGTCTACACACGAAAATTAATATTCGATCTGAAAAGCTAATGTTTAAAAACCCCGAGATACCGTTTTTATTAAGATATTTAAAAAGGGGGGAACAATTATCGAAATAAAATTACTTTTTCTTTTACTATGACACCCCCGTATCTTCCTTATTATAAACTTTTGAATATTAGGTATGTTTGGTTCAATCTTAATATTTTGGCATAAGGAGTCTGTGGTTTTTCTGTGTACCATTCATTAGCGGACACCTTGTATACAAAGTTTTAAAAATTGTTTTTGACTTACGGAACCATGCAAAATGTTATGCTCTGCCAGGTACCTCATCGTCCTGTCGTCGCTTTGATAATTTTTAATTTTCAATATTTAAACCACATTTATGTTTTTGTTTTAGGTTATGCCTATTAAAATAATCCAATAAATTTTGTTTACAACATACAGTTCTTTTTGTTTTCTCCTTAATTCTACGCCACTGATCTGCCTAAAATCAAACATGGCCGAAAATGGCCCGACTTGACGTCACAGCCGCGCTAGTAAATATGGCGAATGTCGTGACCTTATCTCATCAATCGGCTTTGGTTACGCCATTCGGCCATATTGTTTTGACGTGTTATGACGTCACATCTCCCATTTTTGGTCATGTTGTTCAGTGCCGGAGATATACAGTTTAGTGTATTAGTAGAATAACCGTTTATACAACAGTTATTAATTATTATTAAGTTGTAAATTATTTCACTTTAAATAAAAAACATTTGGAATTACATCTTTTAACGAATATCACTACCAAAACAATGCAAAATGAAATGCGCCAATTCTAGACGCCACTGGATTGATCATCAGCTTTGATTTTACCCAGTTTTGCCAACTTTTCTCCGTGAAGTGCCCTTCCTTGCGTCCCCGACCTCGAACCGCCTAAAAGTTGAGGATATGTCGCAACCTTATAAATATAAACTAACCTTGTTTAAATTTAATATTATATGTCTGTATAAGTCCACCTTAATAATAAAAATACTTTTTTTCTTTTTAAGATTTATAATTTGGTATATTTTTATTTAAAATGCCATTAAAAAACAATTTTTTTATATAATATATTCATTACTAAATAATATTTACAAACATTTAGGTAAAGAAAGTTACCAATAATTAAGTTGCTTAAATAAAACAAATCATGACTTGATTTTAATAATATTATGTACATTACATTACATATTACATCTTTTGTTAAATATTTAATATTCATTATAATAATTAAATAAAATCATATGTATATAAGTAATACGGTTATATTCATAAAAAAGTGTACAAGGATTACAAACAGAAATACCCCTTCTGGTGCTTAAAGGAGTTTAACATATCTTATACGTTTTCAAAAATTTAAAGCATTAGCGTCGAGCGTAAACAATGATGTTAATTAATTAAATTAAAAATAAATAAACTTAAAGTAAATATTTATCCTCCTTCTTTTCTACAGATCACTTAAGCATTTTCAATATATATAATAACACCAAGATATTTTAAAAAACGAGTGCACGCCAATGTTTTTTTATATTGAAAACTTATGACATTTAATAACCCCCACAAAAATTTAGGTAGGTTTTAATTCTTATACGACTTTTTAATGAATATAACTAACTGATCAATAATCATAATACAGGGTACAGAAACAGAAGAAAAACAGAAAAACAAGTTTTACAATGAAATACACCTAACAAAGTTAATTTTATTAATCCTTTGATAAAACTTGAAATGCATCACGAAACTTAAAACATGTTCCTAAATTTAATTTCGAAAGTTGCTCTGATTGTTTGGTGTCAGTTGCTATCGATATACCTCACGGAGTTTTTCTGTCATTTAAGTAAAAATAGTATATTGTATAACGTGTAAGAAAAGCGATATCAGTGGCTTAGCTAATATGGGGCTAGGAGGGGCAGGGCCCCGGAGACTCCAATCTCGAGGAAGCCCTTAGTAGTTTTGAGGGGGCTCCGGGCTGTAATTTGAGTATGATTTAGTATTAGTTTAACATAGAGTAGTAAAAATAAATGTCCTCACGCAGAGCAAGAGAAAAAAGAAATCTGAATGTAGTTTAAAAGAGGTATACACCTTTTTGTTTTGGTTGTTACTTTTTGGGTCTCGTTAAGAAAATTAGTCTTTCCTTAAGAGAAGTGTGTGTTTTTTTTTTGTTTGTCATGGTACTAAGGACCCTACTTTATTTTTTTGCACCAGGGCTTTTGCTGACCTAGCTACGCCACTGGGTGATATATTTCCGGATAATGATGAAGTTTACTGGGGACAAGGCTTTAACCGAGTAAGGATTTTGAAAGCTTTTTTACAATTATTTACATGATTTTTTTGCGTAAATTTGCGGTAGTATTTCAATCTCATTTTACAGTGTCGAATGCAAGATCAACTTAGTTTTTTATTTTTATTACGTATTTTTGCTCTACATACCGGGTGCCCACGAGATTACTTTCTGGCTGCTGATAAAATTTTATTTTGAAATTTAATTTGAATATTTTATCTAGAGTACCATGATAACTCTAAAATTACTTCTTATACTTTACTTATTTTGAGCAAAATATGAAATCGATATGGCCCTATAGAAGTAAAAAAATAAGTTTTGACCCCTCTATAAAAAATCGATTTCGTGTTTTTATAAAGATAATTAAAGTATAAGAAGTGTGTTTAAAGTGATCATGGCATTCTACATTAAAAATTAAAATTTAATTTAAAAATAAAATTTAACCAAAATTTGTTTTAAAAATATTGTATTTTGACGTAAAATGTTCTCTAGAATCCGAAAAAAAAGACACAGGATTGCCCAACGTGAAACCGAAAGTTGTAAAAGCTTATTGTATACACATAAAAAGGACTTGTCATTAGTTTAACAACACTTTAAAATTTTGTCAGTAGGTATCAATAAAGAAATAAAAAATGGCAGCCGAAAAGTAATCTCATGGGCACCCAATATTTTGTAAAGAGGCATGTAATCATAGAAGTAAACTATAATTATTTTTATATACAAATAAATATAAAATAAATTAGTAAAAAAAATGGGATTTAACTTAAATAGGGGTATTTATCTACCAAAAGAAACGATTGGCTTGTAGTTTGATCCTAATGACCCTACACTAACATCTACTTTACCAAACAGGGTACTAGCAAACTCCATAATTTTTCTCAAAGCAATTATGGTATAAAGAGTTAGCTTATGAATTGTAGATATTTTTCCAATTAATGTATCTTTCAAAGCTGCAAGGATGTGTTTGTTATCTTGGATTACAGTCCATATGCGTCCTGCTACTTCTCCTTTGAGTTTAATAAACGATTCTAAAAGCTTAAGGACTTCAACGTAGGGAGCTTGTTTGACTATTTGAAGGCCTGCACCAAGGAAGTTGGGAAGCTGCAAATAAAATGATACAAATTATACTCGCTGGCCCAAAATTAGTTGCCATTATTTCGAGACATCTTTTAAATTTTCGAAATATATTTAAAACGCATAGCCAAATTTTTCGTTTGTAAGAGAGTTTAACTGCACCAGTTTACATAAACCTATTTTTTTAATAATTGTCAAGTTGCCGACACCTATATTTTTTACTGTTTTATTGTCTACTAGCCGACCCGTTCTCACTTTGTTGGGCTTTCCTGAATAGTGTAGCTTTTTGATTGTAAAAGAATTTTTATGATCGGTTCAGTATTTCCAAAAATAAGCCGTTACAAAAAAACAATTTTTACCTCTTCATTTATAATATTAGTATCAATGAGTACTAAAAATAAGAAAATTAGTTGTTTTTTTATTCTTATCTTAAAAAAAAGAAAACAAATCTGGATTTGGGCCTATAAAAATGCCTCCAAAAAATACTACCATCGGTATGCACACATATGTACGTTGATATAGGACGTATGGTATAGGGATCAAAAAAAAATAGTCCCAGTAAAATTAAATTAAATTGCGCACGTATGTGCGGACAGTAGACACCGGATTTAAAAAATCATGAAACAATAAAGCAACTTGAATTAAAATCCGGCCGATACTGTTTCATATCTGCAAAACTGATGAGAGATTACCGAGAAATTACGTCATTTGACAAGTCTTTAAGCTGATTTCTACCTGGGGGCTTAACTCACGGGTTTGCCACCCCGGGTAAAGCGGCGTTAACTTTTAAGATTCACCCATGAGTTAGGGGGCGTCCATAAAATACGTGAGGTGTTTTTTTTTTTTTAATTTCTTGATTCGCCTCTGGTCAGATTTGGTGAGATTTGCTTCAATCCCCCCTTTATCCCTCAATCTTACATGAGATTTTTTTGCACAATTTCTTAAACTGAAATTGACTTTTTGGCTAATATTATTTAATTAAATATATCAACATACAATAAAGGTAATACAGGTGATTATTTAATACTTCAAAGTCATTAAAATTTTTACCTATTGGTGGATTTTATTACTAGCTTTTTATAAAGAATTATTCATTAGATGAAAAACTACAGAAAGTAATTACATAACTTGTTTACTTTATTGTTATTTATATTATCTATAATTATTATTATAATAAATAAATAAATAAATAAATAAATTTTAATAATATTGGTAAAAACTCATAATTACTTTGAGGTAACAGGTAATCACCTGCATTACCTGTATTTTGTATTGCGATATTTGATTAATTAAATATGCAAAAATGTGATCTTTTAAGCGTCAATAACTCAGATACTCTAAAAGATAAACATGTAGTACCCTAAATAAAAAGCACTTAAAATTGACCATAGAATTTAAAACTATAACATTGTTTTTTTAATACGATTTTCAAATTTCTTTTAAAATATTGAGAAAGTAAAAATATGCAATGTTTCCTCTTATGGAATACCCTGTACACACGTGGCCTTGTACTAAAAGGGCACTATTAGATGTTTTTATTGGAAAAGCAGGTCATGTAGCACCTCGCTTAAAATGCCTTTTAATTTTCTATTCAGCACTGCTTTGTTTTTAAAAATCGGGTAAGCAATTTCACTTAAGACAGTGCCATAGCAAGTGATTTTGGTGTAGAATAGAGACTAAAAGTTTCTGGAAATCAAGGTGCTACGTGAGCCCTTTTCATACAAAAAAAAAACTGATATTGGCCTCTTGGCATAAGATCAGAGGCGTTTTTTCCGGCTAATATGGTTCAAAACATTTTAAAAACATTTGAATACCTGTCTCTATCTAACTCTAATATTTATTGTGTCATTTCAAATGCCGTTTGAACTACTCCGATAAATACGGTTAACATGAAAAAATTACTCAAGTAATTACAATAATTTTTATGCCAAAAAATAGTTTTAGCGATAGTTAACTTTTACCTTAATTTTACTTGACCTCAATATCATAATTTATTTAAAATTTAAGGCCCCCTCTTTTAACTGTTAAAAACCATACTGTATTTTACCCTACTATGAAAATTAAAACAAAAAAATTATGGGATATTAAAAATAAAAAAATAATTATATTCGTTGACCGCTACAGGCGTTAAAGGCGTTAGGTGTTTAATGCACTAAACTATTTTTATAGCACGCTGTATAATATGTAAGGTTTACCTGGATATCCTGTCTTGCTTCAATTTGATTGGTTCTTGTCATAGACAAACCATTCTGGTTCTTATAGTAAGATCCTTCATATATTTGTTGGGCAATAGTAAGGGTGATGAATGATAACTATAATAACAAAGATATTTATTAAAACAATTATCAATACATACGTATTTTCAAAATTTTTCTTGGGAACCGCTTCGGTCTTGTGTGCACAGAATCGATTAACCTTTAACAACCTCTTACACATTAAGGTGTGTCTACACTTAGAGAACGTATACGGCTGAATAGGCAACAAACGTATGCGTTCGGTTAGTGTAGACGTAAATAAGTTTTAATAAGTATGCGTTCGGTTTGGCGTGGAAGTAAATAATTTTAAATCAATGACCTTTTATCCTTTACCTAAGTTTTAAATATTTAGGTCCCCCTTAACGCATACGTTTGTAGCCCATTCGGCCGTATACGTTTGCTAAGTGTGAACACACATTGAGATTTCAAAAAACATTACAATATTAAAGAAAATGATAAGATTGTTTTTTTAAGATTTCTTTATTACAGAAGAGCAACTGGAGGATCAGCTGGACCTTTTAAAATGTGTTGCCGATTTTTGGTAAATAATTGTTTTCAAGGTACAGGGTGTTAATTTTCTTTTATTTTTTTCCGGTTTGTTCGACCTTGCCAACTAATTCATTTTCTCTTGAACTAATTTTATTAGAATTTGGTGGTGATCTATGTAGCATTTGGGGACAAATTTTGTTAAATTTATAAAGTTAGGTGTTTGTCTCCTATTTTGTTTTTAGTATCTTGCTTAGTTTAAAAAAATTACTTAAAATCATATCTTTAAGATTTTTTTCCTATTTATGTGTTTCAGGGATATGCAATTTACTAGATACTTTTTCTAAAAATTAAGCAAGATACAAAAAATATTTAAAAATGTACAAAAAAATCATTGCCGTACATTTTTTTCTTCGAAAATTAATCAGATGCCAGTGGTTTAATAAAGCCGAATAGGCCCCTTATTGCTAAATAGAATAATGTTAAATTATATTATAATTATCTAAGCAATATTGTTTGAGATATTAATAAAAAGACCTTAGTATTTAAAAAGGTTTAGCACTCTGTATCTTGCAATTGCATTTTTGTATAAGAAATTTGCGTGATTCAAAAAGAGCAATAATAATAATTGTCAATAAAAAATTAAAAATACCTGGTAAAGATTTTTTTATTTTGAAATCTGCAAAAAAGTTCACTTTTGGGTTAGAATCTTAAGAAACATTCTTTTTTTTAATTCTATTTGTATATTTTTTCGTTAAATTAATTAAATTTTTTTAACAAACCCAAATATTGCAAAAAAATCTAATCTCTAAAAACTATAGCCCGTTGAAATAGTTTCACTTTACATAATTATTATTAATTATTAAAAAATGCAGATATTTTTGCAAATTTTGTGATACGATGATAAACTTTGATAAATTTTGCAATATATATATATTATTGGGTAAATTTTTCGGGTTTGCGGTCTGTGGATTAATTAAAGAAACTCCTTTTTCTTAAATACCTCTATATTTCTCCATTGCTCAATAGCTTCCTCAGGAGAAGTAAACTACAAACAATGACAAAGAAAAGGACTAAAAAAATACAAAAATGAAAACTTTACTCACAGAAATAGAGTTATTCCACAACACTTAAAACCAACAACACGCTCAACATGGTAATGCAAATTAAAATAAAATATCTTGTAATATATGTATATTTATGTATATGTTTATTTTAATTTGCATTACCATGTTGAGCGTGTTGTTGGTTTTAAGTGTTGTGGAATAACTCTATTTCTGTGAGTAAAGTTTTTATTTTTCTATTTTTTAGTCAGTATTTATGCATTATTTTTTAATGTCTTTTAAAAAAATTTTAACTATAACTTTTTATGTATATTGTTTTTAATGTGTCCTTTTCTTTGTCATTGTTTGTAGTTTACTTCTTCTGAGGAAGCTATTGAGCAATGGCGAAATATAGAGATATTTAAGAAAAAGGAGTTTCTTTTAATTAATCCACAGACCGCAAACCCGAAAAATTTCCCCAATAATTTATATCGTACGGTCGAAAATACATACAAATTTTGTATATATATATATATATATATATATATATATATATATATATATATATATATATATAAAGGATTTGCTTTGAAAACTTAGATTTTATTTGGGCGGGGCTGGCCAAAGAAACCACTTTTGGCAAATTTTGAAATGATTTATTATTTTAATAAATAAGTATTTCTCTTAAATAGATTCTAATATACCTGTTGACACAGGATGCTGCTACCACCCAATTTTTTTATTTTACAGCTAGTGACATATTTCATTTTCTTTAACAAGTTACTTAGATTGCGTAATTTCAGTTTTTAATGTGATTAATAAAGGCAAATTCAAAAGACAACATTTTAAATAGAAGCACCCGTAATTTATTTTATTTTTAAATTCTACACTTAAACGTCTTTCTAATGACTATCACAACATATTGTTAATTTTCAAGATGGCGGCCAAAGATTATTTATTAAAGAACTCTATTATTCGGATGTCGTCAATTAATAATAAAAAATGTTAATGTTTGTCAAATTCTAAATTTTCTTCCATTAATTACACTAAAGAGTGAAATTACGAAATCTAAGCAATTTATTAAAGAAAACGGAATATGTCACTACCAGTGTAGGTAAAATAGGTCATTCTTTTATTTTTACAACCTTCTTAGCAAAAAAATAAATTCAAAGCAGAAATAATGACAGAACTTGATTTTCTTTAAATATTCTCTCTGGCCGCCATTTTGAATAGAAACACCCTGTATGATATACCAATAAAAAGACAATTTTATACAGAATTCAAATACAGAAAATCAAATTAGGCACTTGTATTTAAAATAAGAAAGTTTATGGTACTTCCGGTTAAACCGGAAGTGATTTTGAAAGTCATAATAATGACAAAAAGTTTATGTAATAACACAAAGTACTGATAATTTGTGGTAATAATAATACTGTAAAATTTTTATTAGTCTTTCTTAAAAACAACAAAAAAGTTAGGGGGTAACAACATCCTGTGTCACCCGGTATATTTTGTGTGGCTACCATGTCTTAGAATTTAAATAAAATACTTTTAAAATCGCTCTTACATCACAAATATCTACAAAAGTTTTTTTAACTTACCAAAAAACAATATACGATACACTTCATTTTGTAGTAGTACTTAGAAATCACTTGTTACCACTTTATTGTTGACCTTAGCTCTATCAATCTTGAAGTGAGTCTCAATTGCTTTGCCTCGTATTTATGTACAAACCAAATATAATTTGCACTTAATTCCTTTAAACATTAAGAGATAGATTTCACTTTTAGGGTGATTTAAAACCCTTACTCATTGATAATTACCTACATGTTATAAACATGAGTAATTTAAAACTTTAATATTGAAAATTTAAATTATAAATCGTCGCCTTAACGCGGAACCGGCCATGATGAAAAAAGTTTTTTGTTAAAGGTTATTTTTTGTATTTCTTTTCATTAACTACCCTTGTGGAAAAAATTAAAGAATTAAAAAAAAATCCAGAGTTTTTGAGGTTTTTAAGTGGCTGTATTTAGCTTATACTAAAATTAAAAAAAAATCATAAAGCTTAAAGTTTCTAGTTTTTTTTAGAAATTTTTTGGGTTTTTTTGGTCTAAGAACTTCGATATATATATATATATATATATATATATATATATATATATATATATATATATATATATATATATATATATATATAATAAATTAAAAATCGGCTATGGTTTTTTTCTTTTTTTTATCTTTACATTTATTTAAAAAATTAAGAAAAGGGGGTTTTCTGGCTTTTGGGATAATCATGCACTAAATTGTAAATATTGAAAAAACCTGTAATGTTAATTGTGGTTTTTACAGCTCTATACCTACAAAAACCCCACGATTTAACCCATCGAATCGCTTTTTTTGTCTTATTCGATCGAATTTTTGCAAAAGAATTAAAAATAATGATGTTTACTTAAAATGATTACACTCTTTGAATTTATAAAAAAAAATCCTTAGTAAATTTCCTATTTTTTTAATATATTTTCTAATGATTCCATTTTTTTTTAATTTTAACGACTATTTTAAAGCAACATACAACCACTTCAAAAACCTTAAGAAAATTGTTTTTTTAATATTATTTAATTTTTTTCCCTAGTGTAGTTTAATTTCTTAAAAATCATTTAACGAATTTAGGTATTTTAAATTTGCATGATTTTTTGGTATGTATTCCAACAGATAGAAAGATGTTTTTAAATTCTTTCTTTAAATTATTTTGTAAAAAGTAAAAATAGCCACTTTTGCAATTAGGCTAGTTCTGCCTTATAATGCGGTAAAATTTGCTAAAGCCATTCTATTATGCATGTAAGAAAATGAAAAAGTTGTTTTTTTTAACCTTTCAACAAAATATTATTCGAATTTCCTTCAGAATAAAGATTTTTAATAATCTTTTAAAAAATTAAAATTTATGCTATTTTGCTTATGCAATATGATAATAAAAATAATAAAAAAATACTTTAAAAGAAATGAATTAATAATAAATATTTTAGATATATCTAAATATTATTGCAAAACAAAATACGAGTAGCTTTTTATAATAGACTGTATCAGCTAAATTTTAAGGTATATCGGTTAGTTATGCTATAAAAAAGCAAGCACGATCAATCATCCTATCTGAAAAGCTTACATGACGGCATTCACGTTAGACCATCTCCTTCTCGCGCATTGCCTGTTTACATTTCTGACTGGCTGAGTCTGTATAAAAAGTTTCCTTTTTCATAAAGATTTATTAAATATTCTTATTTTGGAGAAAGTCAAAATTTTGTTTAAATTTATATTTCCAGAAAACACAAACTACAAAAATACTTTTTAGCAAAAAACTGTCTATGAAATCTAGTAAAAAAATAAATGGAGAAAAAGTTTTTCACTTTATTTACTTTATTATTTAAATTAAAAAATATCAGTCCTTCGCTACAATACAGGGTATCATGATATATGGAGGTTTTCTTTTGGAGTTATACAGAACACATAAAAATAATATAAGCCACCCATAACAGAAATTTTGTAGTACTCAAAGAAATGTTACTTTTAATTTTATAAACTAGTTAAAACTTTCTAAAATGGTGTTCCTAAGAAACATTTGAATTCTTTAGTTTACCAAGGAAGAATTAACTCTAACAAAATAAAAAAAATTACACTTGATATACATACCTACATTTATTTCTTTCGGAAATATGGCTACAATGTGACAACAATTTGCATTGACAAACAAAATAACAGTAAACGTAACATACACAGCAATAATTTTAAACTATTTATTAGTTATTTAACTATGTATTACTATAAATAAACTTAATTACAATAAAACTACTCTAAAAATAAATTACTAATTTACTGGCACACAATATCACAAAACATTACACTACAACCAAAACTTGTGTAAAAGTTTTTATGACTTCTAAGCTAATGTAGGAAAATTATCATCATCATTTAGGTAACCAACAAAAGCCGGTGGCCTGTTTGTCCCTTCTTCTGCTTTTAAAAATTCCTCTAAAACGAAATACAGGTGTATAAACAAGAAAATCATTACCGGGAGTTTGCCTTTTTGCAATAATATGTGTTTTCTTTGAAGAATCGTCTTCTAATTCACTCTCTAGTTTTTTGAAGAAATAAACTGGTATTAACACAAAATCTTCAGATGGGTCGGTATAATTTTTTTCTTTTAATAAATCAGAAGTGGTTGTTTTCGTCTTCGGTGGATGGAGTTTTTGTAATTTCGGCATCAGAGCTATCATTATTTTTACTTAATTTCTTGTCATCTAACTTTTCATATATTTGCGGCACTTTATCTTTTAATAATAAATGCTTTACATCTCTTTCTGTATTTTCTTCGATTATTTTGGTTCTTTCTTCGCCTAGAGAAGATTTTTCAGCCTTAACTGGACCCTTGATATGAACTTCATCTGAGGGCACGTCAGATTCTTCATTTGTAAGGTCGATTGGTTGACTGGCGATCAAAGAGATGGTACAGAATGCAACCAAAAGTGTCTGCAATAATAAAAGAAACAATATTAAATTTTAATGATAATAAAAAATAATTAATGAAAAATGGATTAAAGTAACTTTTGCAAGTAGGACTACTTAATGTTTTTTTATTTTTTTATATACAGTGTGTCTACGTAAGTTGGCGACATATGGAAAACTTTTTATTATTAATTTTGCGAAAAAGGTAGACTTTATAAAAACTTCTGTATAGTCCAAAACCTAAAATGCAATTATCATATATCAAATTGTGTTAGTCATGTACGAGGTTTGGCCAAAAATGTAATTTTTACTCAGGAGTAGGGATAACTGTATTTTTGCTAATATCGCAAACTGTTATAAAGAAAAGATGTTTATAATTAAAAATTACTTCCAAATATGCAATTTTGTTTATTTCAAAAAAAACTTTTTTTTAAATTTTTTTCTGCAAAAATCGTGAAAATTTAAGTTTCTACATTAGTGCATTGTACATTCCTCTTGTTTTGATAACAAATTATTTTAGAAAGTTTATTTAAAACTGCCCTAAGACATTTATAATCATGAAATATAGTGCACTAATGTACAAACCTAAATTTTTACCATTATCGCAGATTTTTTTTTAGAAATGAACAAAATTGCATATTTAAAAGTAATTTTTCATTATAAACATTTCTTCTTTATAACAATTTGTGATATTAGCAAAAATACAGGTACTTTACTCTTGAGCAAAAATTAAATTTTTGGCCAAACCTCGTACACGACTGACACAATTTGATATCTGATGCTTATATTTTAGGTTTTAGACCATTCAGAACTTTTTATAATAGCTATCTATGTATCAAGGGCGTTACTAGCCCGAGGGCTAAATTTCGACCTGATGGGCATTATAGTCCAGTAAAGCCCGTGGTGCATACAATGCTTTATGTTTTATCCATTGAGTTTTTCAATTACTAATTACATTATTTATTCGCAATATAAAAAATAAGTTGCACCTGTACCTGTATACGTAAGTAGATAATGACTGGTGTTAAGTTTGACTTTGATGTTTCTATCAGTTAGTCAGTTGGCATTTTTTTTAACGATTTGCTCAAAATGGAAGAAATTCCACAAAATATAAGAGAAAAGGCCATAAAAGCGACCGAAAATCTTTTGCCAGTTGAATCAAGGCAACAGTATGATCGGGAGTATGGCATATTTGGTATTTGGAAAGATGCGAACGCAATTCTTCAAATATCCGAAACCGTTTTAATGGCATATTTTCAGGAACTGGTAAGTTATTGATTTTATTTTAATACATATGTTTGTATAAACTTGATCTTTATTGTGAGAGAAATAAAATTGGATAAGTAATAAAATTTCCATATTAGCGCAATAGGGCATTATAAGCGGGCATTATCATAATGCCCGCTTATAATGCCCTTGGTGTGATGGCAGGTATTATTGCTACCATAACATATTCCGTTTCTAAGGTATTACAGATCAATAATGGATGGGTAAAACATAAGGAATACCTTTTTGGTAAAATCAATAATAAAAAAGTTTCCCATATACCGTAAATATAATGGATATGAAAAGATTGGTTGACAAGCGATTAAAGAGATGGTACAGAATGCAACCAAAAATATTTGAAATAATAAAAGAGACTTTAATAAACTGAATGATAATACCATAAAGTAACACACCTACGTATATAATTTCCTTACTCTATGATAATACATAAAATAATTAAAAGAACAGGGATAGGCCTTTATAATAAATAGTGTTGCTTTACGGCCTGGGCTAAACAAATTTATTGAAACAAAAAAATAAAATTTATTTAAAGGCAATACCGTTGTTAAGGGCCATTGACATGTTTTGGGTATCAGATTGGGCAGGTTTCGTAATTGTTATCCCCACGATTTTTGGCACAATGTTTAAAAATTACATGCAAAACATTGTGGTAAACTTGTCCGACAAAAAAAGTGAAGCGTTTGCTGGGTCCGACACCCAAAAAATTTGACACTGACAGGCCGGTTTTACGCGCCGCTTCCATATATGGAGGTATGAATATTTGTGGAAAACTCTTCAAAAGAAACCCTTCTAAGAAGGATTAAAAAATGTTATAATTATAAAAAGAATTTCATTACTTGTCTAGGGACTAAGAGTGGTGTTACTATACCAAAAAAAAAAAATATATATATTTTGTGAATTAATAGAAATTACTTGCATAAAACATTTTGCACAGTTGATAAGCACAAAGGCACTTTAAAATCCTTTAAACTCTTTGTACAAAAAAAATATTAAAACCTAATTAGGTTCTAATCAAATATTGCTATAAAGTGACAGGTAAATTGATTAATGATTATGTTTACCTTGTACCCAAGCTTTTATACAAAAGCAGATCAATATTTTCTTAAGCAGTGTTAATTTTTCTCACGGATGTTCTCCAAATATTTATGTGTTTGTCGTTATCATTATTACGAAGATATTTTTAAATTTTTATAATAATTTATGTCAAAGTCAACAGTTTTTGGAAGTGCAACGGTTTAACAATTTGTTTGATGGTCCTAAATATTTATAATTTTACACAATAAAACGTATACTTAGATTCCAAAACCCGTTTTTTTTACTCATGTGCGAAAAAGTTCACTTTTTTGCACGCATTTTGGTTCTAAAAGGGTCATTTTTCCGCCCTACTTAATCGCACTAGTGCTTATGAGCAAGCTCATACGACCGGAACGGGAAAACTGGTGAATTGATTTAGTATCAGAGCCATAAAATCAAGAAATAGAATGGAAACTTTTTTTGCATAAAAGACAAAAAAAATTGCCCCTTTAAATTTTGTATCTGGGTTAGGAAAAAAATTGTTATCACTCTATTTTAACTAGTTTTTGAAAAACTTTTTATAAGAAAGATTGTTATTTCAATTTTAATCAATGTTTTCTTTCTGTTTTGATAATTTAGATATCTATATTTAATATTACAAAGTCAGTCCTTTTTGTCTACATTCCAAGTGTAGATAAAGAAAAACTTAATGTTTCATCGTTGCTTCAAATGTACTTAACATTTCTTTGCAATATCTCACATGAAATAATAATATGTTTTACACTTTTCTGCTTCAGTTATATTTCTACATGCATCTAGAAACTGATATAGGTACCTGCTGATGATGAATTGTTTTTCGAAAAATGAAATGAGTTGTTTTTAAAAGTGTCTGTTTCTGGCCGAGACAATCATATACTCGTAGTACGAGATCCGAATAGGAGGCGACTTTCACCCATCTGTTTACCGGATAAAAACTGTTTTATATTAAAGATAGTATTTAAACAAAGGTATCGCCTAGGGTTGCCTAAAAAATTAGGTTAATGTCATATTTAATTTAAAAATAACCTTAAAATTTTTGACACATCTTGTATAATCGCAACCCCTATATTTTTAAATACGTACGTTTGGTAAGTTATTAAAATATACAGTGTGTCCCAGGATAGGTGTTACAAGAGGACAAATGGACCAAACATTTTGAAATTTTTAAATATCGTTTTGGGAAAACTGGTCACATGGTCTAAAAACTGATAAATACAAAATTTTACTCCCATTGGTAATATACAGGGCGAGTTAAAACTTAAAATATGAAAAATGACCAGGAGTTTGATACCTTTATTTTTAAAATTGGGACAAAATTTAATAAGTAAATATTGTAAAGAATTAAATTTTATGTCAACATTTAAAGTTAAAACATTAAAGTAAAAAAAAATATTTTTGTTATTTTTTACGTTATGCATTAACAGTTTTAAAAATACTTGGCTCAAGGCATCGAATTTAAAAAAAATATCTTAAATTATTAAAGTTTCTTTAAAATTTTGCTCCTTCCTGCCCATTTTTTAAGTTGTACTGCGTAATGTAAAAAATTGATGACAATTACATTTTTTTACTCTTATGCTTTAACTTTAAATTTTAACACAAAATTACTTATAAAATTTTGTTCTATTTTTAAAAATTAAAGTAGTTAGTTTCAGGGCATTTTTCATATTTTTAGTTATAACTCGCCCTGTATATTACCAATGGGAGTACAATTTTGTATTTATTAATTTTGAACCATGCGACCAGTTTTCCCAAAATTTCGTTTTAAAGTTCAAAAATTGTTGGTCCATTTATCCTCTTGTAACACCTATCCTGGGACACACTGTATATTTACAGAATGTACCAAAAATTGTTTTAAAGTTTAAAATTTAAAAATTTGCTACAGCTTTATTTAGGTATAGAATTAAAGAAACAAAATGTACTAATATATTAGTACTGTCATATAAAATTTAAAAATGAAAATTGACATTATACAGGGTCACTCAAAAATTTTAAAAGTTACGATTTTTTATTGGTTATAGCCTTGACCTTATTTTTTTAGGCAACCCCATGGCAGTACCATTGCTTAAATACTATTTTTAATTTAAAACAATTTTTATCCCGTAAATAGATTGGTTAAGGTCGCTTCCTATTCGGATCTTAGACTAATAGGGTAATTTTAGTAAATATTTTTTGCTTAATTGGATCTAGATACCACTTTTATCAGCTCATTGACCGAATTGTGTGACTCTGTGGTCCCTAATCTGAATCACTGAACTATATCACATTTTGAATACAATTATGCCTCACATATGGTCTAAGATTCGGCTATATAAATGGACTCCTCATACTTTTTGCGGATGAAATCATTTTTTTAACAATAAAAGCTATCAATAAATAAATTCCCGAGGGGTTAGCAAACCACCCATATAACATTTTTTGCCGGCGTTGTACATTTAATTTACTGGCATTGTCAACACTCTTTAATGGCAAGGCATTGGCAAAAAGGTATCAAAAAGACGCAAAAGTGGGCAATTGGCCGTTATTAGGCCACGTGTTGCCGATAAAGTGATGGCCTCCGTCATTAATAAGTTATTGGCAAAAAAATGCGTTTAAGATGATGGCATCCATCATTAATAAGTTATTGGCAAAAAGATAACATTACGTACGTAGTTTATTGTCCATTACGCCATCTATCGGTATGTCAAAAAACTATTAAATATATATAATAATTATTATTAACACGTTTTTAAAACTTTTATTAAAGTTTTAAACAAAATGTTTACAGCTCCTAACAGTCTACTTGAATATCTTGCCTTCTCGACTAGCCATCATCAATTAATCACACAACACACACTTATTAGGTAATGAATACATTTTATTATGTCTATTAAAAAACTCTTTTATTTAAAAAAGAAACTAAAAAGCTAGAAAACCACGTAGAAAACAAATGCACAAAGCCGTCACCTTCGGTCGAAATTAACCTAGCTAATGTTACCATCATTTTATTTTTATTCGCTCCAAAATACATAATAAACATTTTGTTTGACCTAATTTTTATTTGCATGATTTTTAACAATAAAATGTTATAAAAAGGCCATTTCCTTTAAATTATGTAAAAAAAACATAGGTCGTTTGTTTAGCTGCCATTATAAATAAAACAGATTAAAAAAATTGCTTTTAATGTTAGTTAAATACCAATGTTAATAATATGGTTTGAAAAGTATGAATATGCGTTGAAGGTTTGCCTTCAAAAATCCAATATTTATTTGCCTGCAACAAAAACGCGTGCTTTATTTAATCAGGATTGGTATGCCGCCATTTTTGTATGCTTGCCGGCAATTCGCCTGCATGTAAAATTTATTGGCAATTAAGTGTTTATTTAGGGTTGACTTTTTAATGCGTATAAGATGTTGGCATAATATTGCCGCCAATGCTTTACCATCAATGCCAATATGAAAAATGTACATTGCCGGCAAATAGTGTTTGCTGGGTATATTTCGAAATTTTTTCTTTTTGATGTACGGTTTTCGCGTAAATAAATAGAAATTCATTTTTGGCATGGTCAGTTGGAATTCCTATTCATTCTTTAATTAGATAGGAATTTGACCATGCCTAGAAAATGGTTTCTATTTATAACTCGAAACCCGTACATAAAACAAAAAGAAGTCAAAAGATTAAATTTAACTAAACGAGTTTTTAAACAACAATTTTTATTTTCAAAAAATCAGGGCCGTATCATTTTTTCTAAAAAATATTTACCTTAAACCTCTTATGGAGCCCTGAAACTTTAAATCAGCGCCAACCCTAACTTTGTTCAGGACGGTAAATACATACCTTAGCTGTTTTCACCTGAGTGGCTTTCCAGTGACGCAAATAGAGCGCTCCCGAGTAGCTCAGGAGCATTTCGTTCTACTTTATGGCGTTCCAGTGACGGAAAGTGTTATGCATCTGAACTACTCCGTTTTTCTTTCCCTTGCTCCTCATGCACCAACCCCTCGTTTGGTTTTTGTGCTTTAAACGTATTTTTATGTTTAAGGATGAAATAATAATTTGTTTAAAATGGAAAAGATATTAAAAAGAAATTATTATTATAAAGCCAAAAAAGGTTAAAAAAACGAAATTTTAAAATTTCTTAAAGTTATCTCTCTTTCCTTGTCTAAGGATGCGTTCCAGTGACTAACTTTTTATAGCAGATTAAGAGCTTCAAGCCCTGGAGCGTGACGCACAAACATTTTCGTCACTGGAAAGCTACCCTGGTTGGCAGTATGATGCCCAAGAAAAAGGTAGCCAATCCTGTTGTGGCATTATCTACATACTATAAACTTTTTATTTAAATAAATTTTAAAAAAATGTGGCGGTATTAATGTAATTTTTAATTACATCATATCAGCCCAGGATATGGTTTGCCAACCCCGGGAATTTATTTATTAATACCTTTTATTGTTAAAAAATAAATCTTTGGAAAAAGAGTTAGGGGTCCATTTATACTGGCTCAGCTAAATAACATAACACATAGGCAATGTAAGGAGAAAGAGACAGTCTAACGTGAATAACGGCATGTTAACATTTCAGAGTGGATGACGCACTTACATCCTTCGTTGTTGCTTTACTGGCCGATATCCCTTTAGCTAATGCTTATACAGTATAGTCGGATCTTGTACCAATATAAATGTAATTTTTTGACACTTCTGCTTCAAAATATTTTGTTTTTTATTTCTAATCGAAAATGCCATAACTAAAAAAGCTCTTAATTTTATTATCACATTTATTTTTAAAAACAAAATATAAACTTATCAAATAATCGAGTAAGTCTTAAAGTACTAATATTTTATACTACAAATAATTTACTACAACAGGTCTCTACAGTTATTTACAAAAACACATCACACATCATCTTATCACATTAAAAACTTAAAAAAAAGATTTAGGCACTTAATTAAGCTAAAGTAGGGAAATGATCAACATTATTCAAGTACCCAACAAAAGCAGGTACTCGAAGGATTCTTCCACGGTCCCTAAAACCATTACGTACAACCTGCCTCTTTGCAACAATGTGTGACTTACTGGACGAACCTGCAGCATTAGCTTCATTCTGCAGTTTTCTAAGTACCGTTATAGGTACCAAAACAAAATCATCAGAAGATGTGGATGGATCTAGATTAAATTTGTCCTCGAACAAATCAAAAGTACTTGTTTTGTTTTCAATAGACTGTGTTTTTGAATTTTGGGTTGAATCAGGAGTAGGCCTCGATGCTTTCAATGCTGATACCTCATCTTCAGCCTTCTTTTGCATGTTGAAGTACTTTAAGAGTACTTTCATCTAGTAATATAGGTTTTACGTGTTCTTCTGGCTTTTTTGTGGTAATTTCGTCGTTAGAAGATTTTTGTATTGATTGGGACTTCAATGGGTACATATTGGATATTATAGGGTACATACACAACTTCAGACGATGCTTTATCGGAGGCAGTTTTGTCTGTGTCAGTTGGTTTACTGGTGACCAGTGAAATGGCAACAAGGATTGTTAATAGTATCTGTAATAAAAAGAAATATTTAGTTTAAATAATAAATACCGTGTGTTTTGAGTTTGTGAAACTGAAACAAATAAAAAAATTAAGCATTAAACAGGTTTAAAATCATTTTTCTTAAATTTAAAATTATTATTAGAAACATATTTGATATTTGATTTATTGAATGTAAAAGGCTTTAACAGAAACCCTTTAGAAAAATTATTTTTCTACTAGCGTGTGAAGAGCAGTACTTTTCCGCACGCAATTTAGTTTGGAAAGTGTCACTAGTTCGGAAAATAATCACTTTTCCGCACTAGATCAGCAAAGTACACTATGCCTCACTACTTTTCCGCACTAGTGCGGAAAAAGTACAAAAATTTTAAACCAAATATTAGTGAGTCGCAATGAAAGATTTTCATGTACTTCATATTTAAAAGAAAATTTTGCTTTGGTATGGTAGGATATTAGGTAGCATTGTGTTAAAATAAAAAAAATAAAAAATATTTTTATGTTTTTCTTACGCTTGTAGAAAAAATAGCGTTCCTAGCACGTGCCGAAAGTGCCTTTTCCGCAAAAGTGGCACTTTCAACACTTGTTAGGAAATATACTATTTTTTATTATTTTTAATAAAGGTTTGTTTTAATAAACTTCTACAGGATAGTCCCTAAGTAATGGGCAAAAATACCACTGTAGAATTGTGCGACTTCACAAAGCTTACCTTAGTAAAAAGTTGATGTTAACGGAGATACACGTTGTCAAAGTTTAAAAACATATTTCTTAATTATTTCGATAATTTCACAAGTTTTAAAAAGTGTAAAAAAATTTAATAATGTTTTTATACCAAATTTTATTTTGATATTCCAAATTTCTCCGGGGGCCTGGGGAATATTTTTTTCTTCGTGGAACTATCCCCCGGGCCACACCTTGAATTCAACGCTGAAGTTAAGTTTAGGTAAATCACAATATTTTAACTTTACAATTCTTCAGTGAATTGGTGAATTTTGGCACATTACTTCGAGACCACCCTGTAAAGTATTACATAAAAAACACGATATCGGGAATCTGAACTTTAAAATTGAATTAAATCTGTAGTTTACGAATGTTTTTATTATTTTCAACGACTCGACAAAAAGTATAATTTCTTTGAATGTAAAACACATAAATCAATTTTAGGCGTTCAACCAATTATAACCGCGGTAATAAGTGGTGACAACTTTGACGTATAATTCATTGATTAAACGTCAACATAACCGATTTGTAAATACCGTTTTAGAATTGGTACTTCGCCTAAAATTGATGATCGCATTTTTTCACCAATTAACCGGTTTTTAAAAACGCCAAACAAATACCATATTTAAATAATATCTTTAATAGTTTTGAAAACACGATGATTTAGGTCTAATTTCAATTAAATATGCAATGTGCTTACAGCAACTTAATATAATGGAACTTTAATATTATTTTTATGGCCATATTTCCGAAGCTAATTAAAATTGATGATATTGAAGACAATATACAGGGTGTTAGTAAATAAGTGCGACAAACTTCAGGGGGTGATTCTGCATGAAAAAATAATGAGAGTTGCTCTATAAACGTTTGTCCAAAAATGCTTCATTTCCGAGATACGGGGTGTTAAAGTTTTTCTTAAAAACTGATAATTTTTTTATTGCTCTAAAACCGATCGAGATATGCAAATGAAATTTGGTAGGTTTTAAGAGGTAGTTATTACGCATTTTTTGACATGCAAATAAAAATTTTGTGTTCATCAGTCATTATTTTTGAATACCTTGCTCAATTTGTGAAAAAAATCTCTCTTGCCTTTTTTCGTATGAGGCGTCGTTTTTATGCAAAAAAATAAAACATCATAAGCGGTATTTTTCATTTTTTAATACGTACAATTACATTAAATCAAAACAATTACAGAATATAACACTAATAACATTTTAAATAGGCGCAAAGCTACAACACTACAACAAATGTTCAAAATGACCTCCCTCAGATGTAATACAAGATTCAACTCTTCGCCTCATTGATTGTCGTATTCGCTCAAATATTCTTGGTGTATTTCTTATTGTCTCACAGCCGGCTATAATTCGATTCCTTAGGTCATCAGCATTTTCACCGGGAGTGGAATAAACTAATGATTTAAGAAAACCCCAAATGCAAAAATCTAAGGGATTTAAATCCGGCGATCGAGCAGTAGTTAATAGTTGTACACTATAATTGTCTTTGATAATATACTGGTTTAGTAAAAGTACCGCCGGCGCCGCCTAAATATTTTTAAAACCACGTAAGCTACCTTTACCTAATTTGAGCCATTTTTTGTTGTTAATACGGGTCAAAACATTTTAAAAACATTACACTTTCTTGCTAAACGATGACGTCATATACGTCACGTATTAACCTGTGTTTAAACACATCGGGCAGGCGTATGCATTGAACTTATTAAAAACTTTGTTTTAGACATTTTTGTAAACTTTTAACATGGATTTAAAGGGCAAGTTAAAACAATTTATATTTGGTGTAAAGTAAAGTACGTATTAACCCCAAAAAATTAAATTTATAATCATAACCCAAAAGCCTCTTGCGCTGCGGTTTGAAAACCTACATTTTCTTGATTTTTATGTTTATATCGTCATTTTCGAATACGGTTTAAACCACTCCGACAAATACTGTTAACAAAAAAATTGACTTTGGTATTTAGGGTGTTTTGAATATGCTGAATTAAATAGTGTTATCGGCACTGTTGCTGCCGTGGAGCCCAGTTTTGTGCTACACGAATTTTTTCCATTTTTTAGATGAATACAAAATTTGGAATTTGGGGGTTTTAAGGCATGCCTAATTAAACAGCAAAATCAGCAATGTTGTTAAATTTTAATAAAATTACGGTGTTTTGGATTTCCCTAAAGTAGGCACGAGTCTTTGATTGCAATTATGATAATAAGACCAAATACATTACGTGTACGTTGATTTCTTACTTTTAAAAACTGGGAAATAAAATATTTAAAAATAACTAAAATTAAATAGAAACTTTGACACCCTGTATCTCGCAAACAATCAACTTTTCGACTTAGATAAATGGCGTTAGATTGAAATATTTTGACCCAAGGAGTCTATGGTTTTATTTTGTACAGACTTTTAAGAGACACCCTGTATAGGGTTTGTGTCATACATTTTTAATTGGTATACCTTAAGTGATAATAAAAATCTGATTGGAAAACTACCAAATTAACTCAACAAACTAAATGTTATAAGGAATCCTAAATTTATAATTTGACACCTGGTACCACAAAATTTATTTTTAGTAACCGGGCGTAAAATACCATTCTCCGCCCCCATTTAAGGACGAAAAATTGCACATTTACGCCCTAGGGCAAAAAAATATCAAAAACACCCGCATTTATAAAACAATAATATTAAGTAATGCCCCATTTCTTTGGTATGACAATTTATTTAATTAAACATGTGTTAAAAGTATACTGATTACAATTTAAGACATTTAAAACTGGGAAATTGTCTCCTACCTACAGAGAATGCTTGTATATTAATTTCAGTCGTACAAAAATATTGTTTGCACCTCTGGTGTAAAGCACTTTTACGCCCACAACTTTTAGCTGCGGGATTAAAAGTGCTATTTTACGCCCTTGGTACAAAAATATCTATTTTGGCTCCCGGCATTTTTTATTAAGACAAAAAGGTTTAATTAAAATACATATTTTTTTTATGGTCTCTGTATAAAAAAGTAATAATTTTATAAATACAGTTGTTTTAGACATAAAAAGTAATTCTTAGGGTTATAACATATCTAATACTTACATAATACATCACAGTTGGTGAAAATAAACTCAACTTTGGTAGACCAAAATAATAATGATAATAATCAATAACTGATATCTATAAATCGATAACCATCATTTTTGACTTAGCTTTTATACCAAACCCTATCTACTTTAATGATATTATGATCTATGGAGTGTTAATTTTTCTTACAAAGAATATTCACAAAAATACTTGTATGTTTGCCATTTTTATTTATATATTGCTATTTTTAGCTTTCTTATTTGATGTACCTACAAACTCTGATGGATTATCATTTTTCGGAAACGTTATTGTTTATTTATTTATGAGGAATTTCGGGAAAGAGGACCAATGGAATATTTTTTTAGATTATACGAAAAACCGTTAAAAAAATACAACGTATTTTCATTGTAAATGTATTTGATGATGCAGTTTACTGCTTAAGGTCTGACCACACATAACCGCACCAAGACCGCACCGAGCCCGGATTCACAATGATAAAGGAAAGTATGACCGAATAAATAAAAAAAGGACTGTTTATGCCCTTAAAAATATAAAAAGCATTCTTGTCCACGTAAGTCTGTTGTTTTATATATGTATATCTGCTTTTATTAAATACAACAGTTTTTGAACCGTGTCTCCTACATTTCATCAGCAAGACGCAGAAATGCAAACTATTAAAAATAAAAATTTAGAGGTTAATTTAAAACTAAATTGACCAATTATTTAAGAAAGATTTAAGAAAGAAAAAAATAATAAAAGCCTTAAGTAGTTCTTTTTAAATAGAATTGATTACTGTAGAACAGCTATGCAAACACAGTAAAGTATTTTTGTAAAGTAGTTTTGAATTTTCACCTGGCGATTTTAGTTTAAAGGATTTAAACGCAATTTAAATAGTTCCAGATTAATAAAAACTGTTCTATCCATATGGATAACTTTTATAGCTATTTATGTATCAAGGGCGTTACTAGGACTATAATGCCCTGATGCATTATAGTCTAGTAAAGTCCGTGGTGCATACAATGCTTTATGTTTTACCCAAAAAAGAGTTTTTCAATGACTAATTACATTATTTATTCGCAATATAAAAATAAGTTGCACCTGTACCTGTATACGTAAGTAGATAATGACTGGTGTTAAGTTTGACTTTGATGTTTTTATCAGTTAGTCAGTTGGCATTTTTTATTTAACGATTTGCTCAAAATGGAAGAAATTCCACAAAATATAAGAGAAAAGGCCATAAAAGAGATCGAAAATCTTTTGCCAGTTAAATCAAGGCAACAGTATGATCGGGAGTATGGCATATTTGGTATTTGGAAAGATGCGAACGCAATTCTTCAAATAACTTAAACCTTTATAATGGCATATTTTCAGGAACTGGTAAGTTATTGATTTTATTTTAATACATATGTTTAACAAACTTTATTATTTTTAGTCGGAAAAATACAGTCCGAACTCTCTCTGGATCAAGTATTCCACCCTAAGGTCTACGTTGATGGTCTATGAAAATATAGACATTTCGCAATACCATCGTCTCATATCTTTTTTAAAAGTTAAGTCGAAAGGATACGTCCCGAAGAAGTCTAAAGTTTTGGAAGGAGAACAAATATTAAGATTTATTAAGAAGGCTCCTGATGATATCTACTTGGTACACAAAGTCATATTGGTAATGGGTGTTTTTGGAGGTTTAAGACGAGATGAGTTGGTCAAAATGACTATTGATGACATTGAAGATAGAGGAACAGTCTTGGTTATAAAGGTACCAGAAACTAAAACTTCAACTTCAAAAAGTTTTACTCTCATTGAAAAAGATTTAGGCGCTAAATTTAATAAAAAAGTACACAATATTAAGACCAGCTGGAATAAAGGAGCAAAGATTCTTTCTTACCTATAGAAAGGATCGATGTACAGTACAACCCATTGGAAAAAATACCATAGGAAGCGTCCCAACATTGATCGCAACATTTTTAAAATTGGATAATGCAGAAGCTTACACCGGCCACTGTTTGCGTCGCACATCGTCAACTTTACTTGTTGAGGCAGGTGCTTCTTTTGAAACGCTAAAACAACATGGAAAATGGAAAAGCTCTTCAGTAGCTGAAGGGTATATAGAAGAAAGTATTTCATCCAAAAACAAAGTAGCCAAAATGATTGCCAATTCAGTTAATTCCGAGGTTAATTCCGTATCGACTATTGAAATGAAAATAGCGTTAGTGCTACCACCGCTGCTACCATCACAAAAAACACCGACCATTCTATAGTGGAATCAGCTACATTTTTCCGGAACATTTCAAAATTGTAATTTTTATTTTGGAAATAAAGTTTAATTTTTACTATTGTTTAAAGAAAAGTTATTTTTTGGATAAACTCCATCTTTATTGTGAGAGAAATAATATTGGATAAGCAATAAAATTTCCATATTAGCGCATTAGGGCATTATTGCTATCATAACATATTCCGTTTCTAAGGTATTACAGATCAATAATAGATGGCTAAAATATAAAATAATAAAGATTGTAAAAATCTCTTGGTTGGTAACAAAACTAGATCAATTAAAATTAAATCTAAGTTGATATACAAAAATTAATCAATCTTTAGTACCTAAAGAGGTTTCCAGAGAAAAAAAATCACACTTATTATTGAATTTAATTTATTTTTATATTCATGGGAACCCTTTCGGTTATGGTTTTATTTTTACATTTTTATTTGCTTTGACACGTATCACATTTTAGGTCAATATTTTTCTACTACTACAATGTTTGACAAAAGAGTTAATATTGTTGTGTTAACATTGGTGTTTTTAATAATACAAATTCTAGATTTATTAAATATTATTATGGAAATTTTCCTCATGACAGTTTGACGTCAAGTAATGTGGTTTGAATGACATCTCAATTATGCGTTTTATTAAATTTGGTTATACAGAATATTTCCTAATTTTGGTAAAAAAATTAAAAAGGTTGTGTTTCTACTCGCGTGCGAAAAATTCAATATTGCGTATAGTAAGAATATTTTAAAAGCGCAACTTCGGTACCCTTTCAAAATAATACAAAAAACATAAAAAAGGCCGCCTGCAATCGGACTATTTTATAGAAAGGCGACACTATCCTTTTCAGCGACGGCGACGCGCCGATACACTATGGGATAGAAATCCATTATTTTGGCCAAAAAGCAACTTTGAAATTTTAATGGCTCATGCTGTGTATTTCAAAGTTAATATTCCAAACTACATGTACGCAAAATTATAAAAGGATATGACGATTTCTATTGGGGTAATAAGAAACTTGAAGATGTATTTTAAGTAAACATAAATATACAACATTTAATCTACTAAGTTTATTATTAGCCTTGTTTACTAAAAAAAAGTAAAAGGGTTTAAATATTAAGAGCTAATGTTGCCTTTTTCTTTACCAGTTTTTGTACTTACAATTGCCTTGCTACTTTTTGCTACTTCTGATTGTAAGGACAGATACAGGATTTTTATATAATTTACAAGCTTTTCCATTTTAAAAATTAATATGTTTTGTCCTACACTGTATATCTTAAAAGATAAAAGCATTCTTATGAAAGATATTGATTCTACAGAATCTACCCAACAAAACAGTGTGTTTTATTTATTTTATACGTTAAAAAATAAAGGAAGTTGGGAAGATGTCACTCTATTACGCTTCTGAGAATAATTTAAAATTATTTTTCAGATTTGGATGGTCATATTTCCGAAACTAATTGAGATAGACACATCAAATGTAGTATTTTTTTAAAGCTTTTTAAAAGATTTTTCTGGTGGTGATATAATATTCAGGGTATTCCATTTAAAATAATCATACTTATTGTTGTACCCTGTATATCATATGAGATAATAATCATTGGATTACTGATTAGAATACTACCGAATTAACCAAACAAGCCGATATTTTAGTTTATTTTGTACAATAAAAAATAATAATGTTAAGGGGGTGTAAATTTATAATAACATATAATAAGTTTTAGGTCCCCAAAAAGTATTTGTAATAATGCATAATATTTTTTTCAATAATTTTCCAGTAAAAAGCACCTCATTTTAAGATTGGTAAGTTTCAGAATTTTGACCAAAACATTTAATTTCTATCCCATAGTGCGATGACCACATGCATCCACCGGCATATCATAAAAGAAATATAGCAAAGGCGGCCGCGAAGACAAGCATGCCGATTTATTTGCTTTAAACTTTTTTGTGATTTTTTTCTTATCAAAGAGCACCGAATTTACATTTTTAAACTGTTCCTTCTATACGCAATCTTACCTTAAAAATATAATTGGTTATTATACCGGATACAACGAAATTACTATCCACCAATTTATTTTCTTCAGTGCAACCGGATAGTTTTTAAATTTGGGGACGTTATATTTTATCACCAAACGCCAATTTAAGATATAATAGCTTGTGTATATTACTTCCGGTTTAACCGGAAGTAATACAAACTTTGATTTTTTAAATGGAATACCCTCTATATTTTTTAGGATTTGAGTTCTACAGGTCATTCCCGATATAAAATCTATATTGATCAATAAACTCTTTTGGTATTGGAAAAAATGACGTTTAAACATGTCCAAATGACAGCCCAGTATGCAGTTTTATGGGAAAACAAATGAACATCACCAAAATTGAAAATGCCTAAAATAATTCATTCAAATGACTCTACCTTTAGAGACCATTATAATACTAGGGTAGGGCGGGGCTAGTTGAGCATAGAGGTAAGTTGGGCAATCAAAATATCTCAAAACTATCGACCGCACGCGAAAGCATCAAATAGCATAAAGAAGGGGTTGCGCGAGGGGAACTCATTGTGCGACCACTAGTGGTGACGAGGCGATCGAGAAAAGTATCCGTGTGCATTGTTTATTTTGTGATTAAAAAGTAAAATAATTGCAAGCCGGAAAATTTTATCTGTGATAGTTAAATGTATTCTGTCGTCAATCAGGTAAGTGTTAATCTTAAGTAAATTTATTGCAGTTTAATTATGTATAAAGATTTTGGATATAATTCTAACCGGTTTTATAATAAATTTACTTTTTCTTTTAAAATTTCAGGTTGGGGTTAGTTGAGCTACAGTTGCCCAACTAACCCCACGGTTTTAAGTATGAAATGTTTTTTTTTTTATTTTTTAGGATACGGACTTATAACAGTAAGACTACTAGAGTCTCCTCAGGATTTAAAAGAGGCTGCAACCCGAACGTACAAGCAACAAAGAAAACGACCTGACCTATCTAACTTATAAATTTTCTCTGGAAATAGTTTGACCATACCCAAGAAAAGGAGCCAAATCAAACAGAAGATAAAGAAAAGCTGCAATGTTAATATTTACAGAAGGCATTACCAGAGAAGCAAAATAAAACTGCCTAAAAAGTTTAAAAAACGAAGATGAATCGATAGGTATTAAATTCAATAGTTCAAGCTAGACACGTTGCTTTTTTATTAATAAGATTTGTTGATTTGTCACTATAAGATTATAAATATAAAAGGCAAATTGTCAAAATGTATTTTTATTGTAAACGTATCTAACATTTAAGCCAAGATTTGACTATACTGTCTAAGTGCTCCACTAGCCCCATACCCTTGCTCAACTTACCTCACCTATGGGGTACGTTGGGCATACTTGACTATCTACATTAAAATAGATGTAGCTTCCAAATTTGACTTATTAGAAAGAAATTATTATGGACACTATTAATAAGGGATAAATTGTTAATCCATCAGTATGCATTATAAGCCATTGAGACTTATTTTTGAGGAACTATGACCGATCAAGTGAAAAATTGCTCAACTAGCCCCGCCCTACCCTCCTTTATGTCATAGTGGCTTTGGCAGGTACCAGGTACCAATGGTTAATTAATTGAAACATAATTTTCATCATTTTGTAAAAGCTGGGTTTTATGTAGGTTTCCTGGATACCTATTTAAAGATATTTCCTCAGTTGGCAGACAGTTTTGAGAGTTCCAACCTTTAGGCAGACAAATATTTTTATGTGGCCTTAAGGTTCGATGAAGTTCAATATTTTTGATGTTTAACAAGATTTGACAAGAAGTCTTATATAGAAGTTCTACGATTCCTAGTCCTAAAAATATTTTGAGGTATACAGATTGTTCCAAAAAACAATTTTTTAAAAATATTACCTTACAGCGGGAGTGGCCAACCGGTCGATCGCGACTATTAGTTCAGTCGATCGTAGCAAGGTCAAAAATATAAATACCTAGACCCAGGACCGTGGCTACGGGTGGTGCAAGGCCCCAGGGCGAAACGCTGCAGGGGCAGAAAAATGTGAACATGTGAAAAATCAAGTGGGGAGTTTCTTTTTTGCTCTTCAATAGTATCATCGGAGAAAAAAAAGAAGACAATGGGAGTTGGGACACTATTAAAAAGTACAAAATCGGTGTGAGAAACCTTTTTTTTGCTTTTCAAAAATTTTTAAGCCTGAAAAATAATTTCTCTTGCAGGGGCGGCAAATAATTTTACAATAGCCGAAATATGAAATTGGTAGATCGCACTAGTTGTCTTCACTAAAAAGTCGGTCTTGGGCCTAAACAAGTTGGCCACCCCTGCCTTACAGCAATAACTTTTGTTTGGAACACTTTGAATACATCGAAATATTTTTAGGACATGACTATTTGGACACCCTACTCTCTACCTCTATAAAATACTTTTTGTCACATATTGTTAAACAACAGAAATATTGAACTTTCTCGGACCATTGGGCCATCCCAAAATGTTTTTTGCTAACGGATTGGAACTGTCAGATCTGTCTGAGGACTAAGGACAGAGTTATCTTCTAATAGACACTTAAGTAACACAATATAAAATTCAGCTTAAAATGACTAAAGTTAAGTTTTAATTTATTAACCTTTGGTACCTGGTACCTGCCAAAGCCACTATGAGTCAAACTTCATAGTCTCCCATCTCTTCTACCTATCTTTGGAGTAACCGCTGACATATTTTCAGCTTTTACAAAATGACGAAGGTCTGCCGTTCACGGGCTCTTGGACTATAAGTATGATTTTAAAAAATATATATCTATATTAAGTATTTTTTTGTAAAACTATTTGGACTAATATGTTCAATTTAATTTTGGTGTTATTAACTAAATTATAACTTTTTTATAGTCAGTAAACTTCCAAATTTGTACAGATAGTTTTTGAATTATCCTGTAGAAAGATAATTTGGTAATTAAAAAGATTGGTATCCTATAAATAATAACGCCGAAAAATTTATTGCAAACATTTATTTTTCCATGTTATATTGTTTGTTTTGCTATTTCAAGTAACCTACAATTTTTTATTTGATATCTACTTTCCCAAGAAAACCAGCTGTTGCACGTTTCTCAGCACCTTTACCCCTTCCTTGACCTTGAGATCCAGGTCCATTTCCATTCTTCAAGTGTCCTTTTCCTGGATTTCCTCCGGGTTTGTTAGGAATAGCGAGTACCACTTGAAAAATAATTAAGATAACTAGACAAAATCTCTGAAATTAAAAATAAGTATATTATTTAAAGCATATAAACTTTTTTCTAAAGACATCGATAAAGTTTGGTAGATACTGAATACGTGTACATCGTTATACTGAATATATTGAATCCGATTCAACCGATCGACAAAAATTGCGAAAGTCAGGTTTCTGATCGAGTAAAGGATTGGACTGAACGCTATAAGTCAATCCTGTATTTCAAGCGATTTGAATTGAGTTCAGTGCGATCGTGGGTTCCATTTGTACGATATTTACGGTTTTGTAAAAGCACAGCCTTTTTAAACTTATGAGCCGTGAAGGAGGAAATCTGGCAACACAGCACAGTAGGAATGTCAAGTAAAGGTTAGAAGTAAACGGAAACAAGTTTAAACGATTGCTTAAAAGGGTTTTTCTGTTTTTAAAAGTTAAATCGTAGCGTGTATTTATTATATAAAGAAAAAATAAGTAATTCATTGTTATGTTTAAAAAAAAGGACCAGTGCCAAAATATCAATCGTTGTTTTTACCTTTAAATGTGCGCGTATAGTTGGTGCGTACGGCGTACATTATGCCACAAACGTGTTGCGTTTCGGGCTGCAAAACAAATAACCCCAGTTATATTAAAACAGAGGGATATCAAACAATATTTAATTTCCCCAAAAACGATGAAATTAGAAAAGCCTGGTTGTGCGCTATGGCGGCATTTTTGTTGGATTTCGAATTCAATTTTATACCTATAATGAAAAGAAAGGGAAGTGAGGACCTTTTTTTTTTTTTTTTAAATAGCCTACGGGCGGCAAACATGTAAGTGCGCCCCTGGGCGGTAGCGTCCTAGGGGAGGGCTAGGATTTTAGAGGAAGCTCACTTTATTTCAAAGGATTAAAGTCAAACAAATTTACCGGTTATCTCCTGGTTTTTATATTAATACATTAAATTCTCATGGGAAATCATTCATATCAAAAAATCTCTTTATTCAATAAAAAAATTGTAAATACATAGTTGAATGAATGGCGTCAATGGGTAGGGATTTAAATCCTTTAATTAATACAAAATAACTAAGCCTAAGAATATTTTTATAAGGAGTAATTCACAAAACTAAGCTTAAACTTGTTTTATTTTAATCCTAGTTCCTACATTCCTAAAGCACACAGGTTTGAAAAGAAACTGTTTTAAAAATTTAATTTAGTTAAAACCTTTGTACAAAAAAAGTTTAAAAAATGTGAAGAGACAAGACAGAAAGATCCACGAACATTCTGAAAAGTAAAAAAATTGACAAGATCATGCATACAAAAAAGACAAAATACATTTAGGTACATAAGAAGAAGAGGAAAAAAAATGGAAAAAGCAGAACACATTCATTAAAAAAAATTAAAAAACTCATTATATATACATTATATATATGTATATATATATATATATATATATATATAAATAT
>JACEGR010004817.1:0-81927 GCA_014170235.1 Listronotus bonariensis | reverse complement strand
AGATGTAAACTATTTACCCTGTTGTAGGAACGGCTGTAGACGACATCTAAGACCTGGTAAGTACCCTTGTATATAATAAATTTGTCATTTACCATTTTCGTTAGTATTGATAACGTTTGTTATTTAGATATTTTTGTCGGTATTTTTAATATTAAACCTACAAGTCATCATCATAAACTCGCGCGACTGCCTTATTTCTAGGTTATGTAGTAATTTGTCGACGTATGGTTTGCGCATGCGTTAATTCCCCACCCAAATTGTTATATTCATTCGAACGTCCTTATTAAAGATTTTAGAGCTGCGCAGCAGGTGGTAATCCCTACTTGCAAACCAGTTAGCTTTAGGTAAGTGTAAGTCTACCATTTTGTCGATATTTTTAATATAAAACCAAGCCGGTAAATTTCAGGTTATTTCAATCGTATTAATTATAACAACATATTTCTAGTTTATGTCACGCATGCGTAAGACCTAAAGATAAGTTTAAGGTTATGTTAAAGTTTAACGTATTAATTATGACGTAAGTGTAGGAAGTTCACCATTTTGTCAATAATAATAATAATCCACGTGTCTGCAAAGTTATATCAATCATAACAACCTCCATATTATCTAGGTTATGTTGACGTCATTTTTCGCGCCATAAATTCATATAAGTTTGAGGTTATGATGATCACCTTAAAGTTTAACCTAATGACGTGAGTGTAGGCACCATTTTGTCAATATTTTTAATAACCCACCTAAAACTTTAAGTATATGACGTATGAAGCTAACTTCACTGCGATCGTGAGGCCTCCAGGACTTAGGCGGGAAGCGTTATCGTGGGGCCCGGAGCCCTAAGCGTTGGTCCTGGAGCCCTAAGCGTTGGTCCTGGAGCCCTAAGGGCCAGAAGTTGCCAAAGGCAACTAACGCCAAATGTTGCTAGCGCCAGCGGTAGCTAACGCTTTTTCCAACCGCCATTTTCTAAGTCACGTGATATTTGACATGACAGGTGACAGATTGACCACGCCCGAAATATCGCGTTGCACAAGATTCCTATTGACAGGCGCATGCGCAGTACCCAAAATATGGAGTTGCGCAAGATTCCTAAATATGACGTAAGGCGTCGGCGGCGTCGCCTGATGTCGACGGTGTCTGGTCTCGTTCAAGTGCCGCTCACTCTACTCTTTTATGTTTATTCCACACATTAAAATGCTTCCGTACTAATATAACTATGGATTCTATGGGAATTACCTCCTATCAGCGGGATACAGTACTAGCTCTTCTTGAAGGACTTGCATTCTCAAGATCCGAAGAAGATTATGGAAACAAGTATAAGGCTCTTTTGAATTTACAGATTCCTCAAGTTACTAATTACTATAATGAAAATTAAACTGATCCAACGGGCACTCCAACTAAACATATTAGGGAAAGTGATGCACAACTGAATGCTTGTCAACGTGCAAATGAAAGAGAAAAAGATGAAAATGTCAGCGACATAACATCAAAACCCAATGCAAGTTGCATTTACTTGGACACGCCTTGTGAAAATTGGGATATAAATAAAAATAATATAACTCTGACAACTGACAGTCTTGCTCACCATAAAAAGAGATTATCAAAGTTGAAAACGTTGTAGCAGCTAATTTATATACTACTGCTTCAACAAACAAAACATATTTGTCACAAATAAAGTTTTCATTAAAAATGAAAAGAAAAGGTAGGCCTAAATGAATCGAAAAGACAGTTGTGGGTTTAAAAAGAAGAAAAAAATGGTACCTTTTATAAATCAGAGATTAGTCATCAAGCAAAAAAAATATTATTTAGTATATTTAATGATGATGAACTAATCAATAACGTCTTATACAAGAACTACATAATTCAGTCTAAGGATTTACCAGAAAGCTGCGAATCTATAAGTTGTTTTATTTTTGAATATGAAGTTGACCTAAAGATAGTGGAAGTATTTTTCGAAAAATCTGCCTTTTTAAATCTAAGAAAGCTAATAAGTGACAGAGAAAAAGTTAAAACATGGTTTTGTGTGATTTGCAAAATACATATTGATCAAAACACAGCTAGTTTAAGGTGTGATTCATGTTTAATGTGGATACACAAGAGTTGTAGTGGACTATCCAAATTACCACGTATAACTGCAAAATGGTACTGTATTTCCTGTAAATGACTTTCTATATAGATTTCATTCTGTATGAGCACCTTTCAGTTTTTTTATTCGTCCAATTCAATTTTATTATCTTGTGCAATAAAACGTTTGATTAAATATAGTTGCATTTATCTTAAAACTGTGAACAATACATAAACTATACTAAAATGACCAGACGTCTTGAACCTATTTTACAGGATTGTCCTACCTTTTAACCTGCTGTCCTGTAGTTGGTTATCAATTTTTTGGAGGTTGAAAATTTCACCTCCCTGAAAATCAATTTTTTGAATTTACCAACATTAACATTAAGAATTTAAACAAAATATTATTTGGTTTTTCTCCAGAATAAAAGTTAAAAGTTTATTTAACTTTTAAGAAAATTAAAACTTTTATACATTATGAAGAACTATTCTGCTCTTCAATAATATAATAAAAGTTATTATTGCTTTAAAAGAAATAAAATAATGAAATATTCAATATTAAGTTACTTACAATACAAAGCTTTCAATCTCTAAACAAGGTTCATTGGCACTCGGTTGAAATCATTTTAATGCAATAAAATAAAATCTTAACAAGACGCCAGACGAGAACTGGGCCAATGATTAAGATTTTATTCTATTGCATTAAAATGATTTCAACCGAGTGCCAATGAACCTTTGTTTATAGATTGAAAGCTTTGTATTGTAAGTAACTAATATTGAATATTTCATTATTTTATTTCTTTAAAGCAATAATAACTTTTATTATATTATTGAAGAGCAGAATAGTATTAAAATATTAAGAATTTAGCCAATCCTATCAAAATCCTGTAAAATTTGACCAATTAAATATTTATATTTGTAATGTTAATGTGTTTTGCGTAAGTAAATTCAGACTAAAATTTGACCTCCCGGTCATTAATTTTTTATGTCGTGTAATGACTCAAAAAAATATGATCACCTTAAACTATACAGCACAGCGCACAGATTATAGTTTTATAATTTGCCTATCTTTGCCTATCCCGTTGCTTATGATGTGCTTGAATCTACAAATTACTTACCCATGCACATTTATGTTTTAATAACCGAAATTCTTGCCCAAATCTGAAATTTGCGGATCTTGATAATTGAAAAATTAAAATCCGCAATTTGCGGACGCGGAGAATTTTGCTATCAGGATCCGCAATTTGCGGACCCCGAAACTCTTCCTTTCTTAAATCTAGGTTTGCATTTTTCTTATGGTACTTTGGGCGATTTGAGGCTCGTTGATTGGGCGATTTGATGCTCGTGAAATTTGTGGAAAAAGGTAAGATTCTGATATTTCATATATTTAGTCTTCAATCTAAGAGCTTACTGTGATTTTTGTATAATTTTCCCAAGAATATTTTATTTGGGGTTACAAGAAAGTATTTCTTTAAATTAAGGGGTTATATATGATATTTTAAAGTATTTCATGTTTAAAGAACTTTCTCTAAACTTTTTTGTGTAATGGGGTAATCTGCATAAGGGATTTAATTTCTATGTTTTGGACTACTCGTATTATACCTAACCGAACATACTGTTTAGACGAATTTTTTTCTTTTAGGGTTTTTTTACCATTTTTTTTATGTTTAACATTCTGCATTTGGATTTACTTCCTACCCCTGGGATTTTGCAACAACCTTCTTTTGGTCCATTTTTACCTATCGAACAGTGTTCGCACGGACTACAGATTTTACTCTCTGACTAAACTTTGTCACCGTTGGACTGTTGGCATTGTTGGTTGTCAACAAAAGCATTCCCTAGTAAATGGTGCTGATACCCTGACATCCCTAAGGATAACAGAACATCACAGATAAGCTTAGATTTTAAGAATGTTATATATGGTATATTAAATATTAATATTAATACCTTTTATTTACGGTATAGTTTTAGATTTGAATTGATTTCTATTATTATTAACCTTTTTTTTTATTAATCATCAAATATACTTGCTACAAAAAACAAATACATTTATATGATTACATAGATTTTCTTGAACTCATCATTTTATTATGTATTTCACTTTTATTCAAATCTAAGGCTGAACCCTGTACTTAACCATATTTGGGGTGCACTTCAACTTTAAAGCTTTAAAGGGGTAGTCCAACAAATAAACATTTTGTGTAACGATTTACAATCTTACACGTGTGCGTGTGTGATTGGGTCTAATGGTTTAAAGAAGCCTTAGACGTGTATGTATGTGAGTATACATGTTGTGTATATTATTAATTAATATGATTATTAATAATAAATAAAAATTTGATTTAAGAATAAAAATACTCGATATTCGAGGTCTTTTAGACCAATAATTGATTTAATTTACCAGATACAATTTTTTGTTTAACCCATGACCGGATATATTTTTGTTTCTAAGCCATAGTGCTATCAAACTTTGCTATTAACTTCATATGGTAATTCTGCTTAACTTTTTGTTTATATAAAATTAGTAAAGACCTGTGGAAAAGTTTTAAATGTAACTTATGGCCTTACATATACAGAGGGTAGCTTCTTAGTTGGTTGTATCAGAATTTGTTAATAATCTTATATGATTTTAAATAATATTGACATTTAAGGTCTTGTAGACCAATAATTGATTTGATTAGTCAGACATGATTTTTTTGTTTAACCTTTGACCGGATATATTTTTGTTTGTATTTAAGCCTTAGTGCTCTCAACTTTTGATATAACTTCATATGGTAATTCTGCTTAACTTTTTGTATAAAAATTTATTAGTAGGAGCCTGTTAAAAAAATTTTAAATGCAACTTAAGGTCTTACATATACGAGGGTAGTTGACGGACTTGGGGTAAAAAGATTCTTTTTTTTATTTTGACTAAAAACTCTGTAAGTCAGGTTTTATGTAACATCTACATCTTTTAAGTTTAGTTAGTTTTTAAGAATTTATTTTGTACCACAATTTAATAATTTATAAAGTACTGGCAGTTCAATTCATCTTTGATCAAGATAAGTAAACTTTTATTTTACCTTGTTAATAGATGTTTGTAATTAACAATAGTTAATAGTGGGAAGTGAAGAGGGTTTCTGCATCCTCTGTCCTCCGGAGGTGCTTATTATCTTAAAATCTCTGACGTCATTGAATATTTAGGAATCTTGCGCAACGGGGTGTGGCCCCTACGATCTGCGCAAACGCGAAAATCCTAGGTCGTACCTTTCGGGCGCTATCGACTAAAATCGTAATTTAACCTTGATAATGAGTCATCAGAGAACGGTTTAATTTTTTAAATATAGTATTACGTCATAGCGAAAACCGCATGACGCCATCTTTAGCCATAAAGGCGCTATAGCTTTCAAAAATAGGTAAGAGATAGCGACTAGCGATTAAAACAGTAACCCCAATAGTAAATCGATCATAACGTCCTTATTATTAGACTTAGAAAAATGAAACTTGACAAAGGATAGTTGCTAACGGCAATAATTTCAAGGTTAGCTTATCAATCCTAACATATTAGGCACTGCGTCCACCGCGCTTAAACCTTGGGCTTAAGCACGGGGTGTAAGCAGGGGGGCTTAAGCGGAGGGCTTAAGCGCAGGAGCAAAATCTTACGCAGATCCCCTCGGTTTAAGCCTAACACGATGCTCGCTGGGTCTAGGGTCAATTAACAATTTAGGAATCTTACGTAGCGAGCAGAAGCCACGATGATTCCATTCTCGATAATTGTACAATATTACATAGTACTATTTTGCACGGTTGGCGTAGGAATTCATTATCCTACCAAACGCTTTACCTTCTTGGCTTAAGCGCATGCGCAAAACCGCGCACAGTGTCGTCTTAAATATTAACTAAATTTTAAACATATAAAAAAGGTTTTATACAGAATATAAATATTATTAAAAGGAAAATTTAATAAATTTAACCCGCCCCTGGATGATTACTCATGTTATTTTTAGCATGTTATCGGAAATGCTTAACCGCATACCTTCTGATAAAAACGCAGGACTTCGCGTTCCTATGCAAAAAATACCGAATATCATTCGATAGCCGTCACCCAGTCGCTGTTGATAAGTGAAATCCTGCACCATAATTTTATTTTTTTTGTGAATTTTGCTCTTTTTGGTATTTTATTACAATAAAAACATGTAAGTACATATTATTTTAAATATTAACAATACTGCATGCTATTTTTTACGTTCTAAAATCATTATTATAGGGTATTAGGTAAAAAATACTTCAAAATATTGCGTATAAAAGAAAATTCAGGAAATACTATTGTTTTGGCTATTTGCGCAAATATTTCGCATACCATACTAAAGAATTATTATAGAAAAAATCGTTTAGGAGCCCTAGGTATGATTCGTGAGGGACATCAGACGTGGGGGCCCGGAGCCCTAAGCGGGAAGCTTTATTGTGTGTTAGCTATTTGCGCAAATATTTCGCGTACCATATAAAAGAATTATTATAGAGAAAATCGTTTATTGTTCATAAAACAGGATAATTTTGTAAAAATATGAATTAAGATATTTAGAATAGAAATCTATTATTAAAAAAATTGCAGTTATAAAAAATATTAAAATAATTAAAAAATACTGCTAAAAACTACCTAACTCTCCGAATTACGTTTGAAATTATTTAGATTATAGATATTAAGGCATAATTATTGATATTAACAGTATTGTTTTAATTATTTTTAGAAAAATGTACAAGTGTGAATATTGTTCCCGTGCATTCTCCCGAAAAGATAATCTTAAACGCCATGGTGACTGCCGTACTGCGATCAAGATTTGTGACAATTGTGGAGACATTTTCAAGTCTGAGGGGGCGCTCGAACGCCATAACAGAGAGAAATATTCAGTCCCCAAAAGACAAGCCGAAGCCCCACTAGCCATGACGTCTAAGAAAGCTAGACTTGACCTATTAGCTGGTAGGTTTAAACTTAGAAAAATAATTCTAACTGTATCTTTTAAATTATTTTCCAAGTTTTAAATAGACATACTAAATATTTACAATTTTTTAAATTATACTAAATATTTATTATTTTTACAGAGCCATCGACATCTGCGGCCACTAAACATTGTAGGGTGTGCAACATAGATTTGCCTGCCGGTAAAGATCCAGGGCATTTGCGCACCCTTTAGCATAGAACCAAATGCTGTGTGGAGCAGGAGGAAGCTGGAATTCAGTTAGTTAGAACATCGTTTAGGAGCCGAATTGCAACATATCGACTAACATCTAATGAGGACCCCACCAACCTGAAAAGATTTACGGAATCCCATAACTCCAATTTCGTCAAGTTGGTGGGGAGGCAGATTCAACAATTTGAGAACCTCAAAGTCGGTGTGGAGCTTTTCGGCCGCTTCCTCCTGCAGTCAAAAGAGGAGGCCGAGGTCAAGTCATTCAACACCAAGTTTCTTGTGATGAACGGGAACACCGACCTGGAGGAGCTGTTTGCGCAATTTGTATTAATTATGGACAAAAAGGCCCTAGAGTTTCAGGAAAAAGATAGAGGTGAGTATCATTTACAAATCATTTATTTACAGGTTTTAACTCGTTTATAACACCATAAATGATCATTTATTTGCAGGTTTTATATCGTTTAAAAGTGTATTACAACAATATTTTTTTCTTTTTATAGGTTGGGCCTTGCAACAGCTCCTCCATCTAGATTTAAGTATTAATAAGTTTAATCCAATGAAGGCTTCTTCGTATATAGCGCTGCCTAAAGAGATTGAAGCAAAGAAAGCTGTTCTAAACATCCAAAATCAGGACGAAAACTGTTTCATGTGGTCAGTCCTAGCTCACCTACATCCAACTGAAAGGTCACAAAATGCAAATAGAGTCGCGAACTATTTGCCATTTGAGAATGAATTAGATTTTACAGGTATGGAATTTCCGTTTAAACTTGTTAATGCACACAAGTTTGAGCAACTCAATAATATTTCTGTCAATGTATACGGACTCGAAAAGGTTTTCGAAAATGGCAAAAATAGTATTGAAGTTGTTGGCCCCTTGTATTTTACCAAATCTCGAAAACCTACGCATGTTAACTTATTAGTCATTAGTGATGATTATGGAAATCAACATTATTGCCTAATAAGAAACATGTCTAGGCTAATCTCAAGTCAATTATCTAAACGCAAATGTCCTAAATATTTGTGCGATGGCTATTTAACTTATTTTAGTAGTGAAAATAAACTTAAAGCCCATCAGGCGCATGATTGTAACCATGTTTCGGTTAAATTACCTACTAACGAATTGCGCAAGGATAAATATGGTAAAGACGTTCCCGAGAATATACTTGAATTTGAAGATTTTGAAAAAAAAATTAAAGGTGCCTTTTGTTGTCTATGCAGATTTTGAAACTGTTGTAAAACCAGTTGAGATAGAGCAAAATGAGCTGAACCCTGATGAATCTTATACAATTAAAACGCATAAACACATCCCTTACTCTTTCCCCTACTACATTAAATGTGCCTTTGACGACTCTAAATCTCTTTAACCTGCCCGGAGATCAGATTACCATTTCTCTAAGTTATGATGATTGGTGTGAATTCCTAACTACTACTACTAAACTGGTTACTCGTGACGAAAGCGATGTAGTAGAAAAAATTTATCCGAAAACTTTACCATTTGGACGGCATCCTTGCTGAAAGAGCGAACCATTGGGCTTAAAAGTTAAGAAACTGGTGTTGTTGTATGTTTTAGCACTTTAGATATTAATGCATTTGTGACTGTTAAAGATCTTATTGATTATAGAATATTATTGTTAAATAGCCTAGATTTTAGATCGTTTTATGATGATGTTTTATCAGATGTAGCATCATATGTTGACTATAATGATACGAATATTCTTAATGAAATTTATACTCCTTGTAAGCTAAATTTAGATGAACGTGAACATTATTTAATTGAATTTATATACTTGTATCCTAATAAAGTCTGCAAAGATTTTCAAAAAACTGCCTTAATAAATGAATAAATAAAGATTTTTCTTGTTTTATTTCTCACTTTAGTTAGAACCCTCAAGCTAGAAAAATGTGTCTCGACGATGGTTGTTATCCGCTACAAAACATGTATTCTAAAAATAATCGTTTTGATTACGAGCATAGATTTGTTTATTTCTCATGAGTCACTATGAAGATATTAGAACCTTTATGCAGCAGCAGTTAGCTCATTTAAGTTTCAGTCATGGCTCTGTTAAGTTCGTCATACGTCGTATTAGTAACCTTGGTGCAAAATGTTTTTTACATTTATACGCCTTATAATGCTCAAGCCGCTTCGATAATGTTAGAAACCAAAGATTTTCCTTCAAATAATTCATGGCTTTCACTACAATATGAAGCAATAGATAGACATCATGTTGGTGTTTTTAAGACACTTGTGCCAGCATCAGCCCAAAAATATCTCCGATACAAGGTTAAATTCCATTATAATGATCAAACTTTTGGTGAAACGGAATGGAAAACATTGATAAGTGAACCATGTGCCAACGTAACCACTACAGAGAGTCCAACAGTTGCCATACAGCCAAATGAATATTATAACAGTTTAATTATTTTTATTGCCGTAGCTTGTATTGTATTACTAATGCGCGTCATAGTCAAGACTTCACTCAAACTTCGGGTCAAGCTCTTGCTTGAGATTTACATCCCTACTATAGTCATGTCTCCGACCAAAAAATGACAAAACGCGCATGCTCAACCGGAGGCTTGCTCAAGCCAGGTCAAGGGTGATCTTGAGTACGACTGGGCTTTGATTTCACCCTTGACCCATGACACTTCAGACACTTGTTTGTTTATTTTTGAAGCATTGTTTGTTGAAATTTATTTCGTGTGTAGTAGCAATTATTAGAGTGGTGCAAATTTTTACAATAATTATTAGTGTTTTGTGCATAAAAGCTGATGATGCTACAAGACAACGGCGATTTTTTGAATTTATTGATTATGTAGAGGAGGTGGAAGATCACCCGAGAATCCCCAAAAATATATTCGAGATGCAGAAAATCCTGTGGACTTTTACGATGATAGGGATTTTAAGCGGCGGTATAGATTTTTAAAGGACATTGTATTTAATTTTGTTTTGCCTCTGGTTGTGCAGGAATTAACAAAAGTTAACAATCGTGGTTTACCCATACCTCCATTTATGCAATTACTTTTATGTCTACGGTATTATGCAACTGCAAATTTCCAGGTATGTAATAACGATTGTTTTTTAAAATCCTGAACCATAATGATTTATGTGTTTTTAGATGGTTAGTGGCGACTTACGGGGTATAAGTCGACAAACGGTTTCACTGACAATTAAGAGGGTATCGAAGCTAATAGCTCAGAAATTGCGCCAGTTCATATATATACCCAATAATCAGGAACAGAAACGGCACAACATTAGAATGTTTCAGACTGTGGCTGGATTTCCAGGGGTTGCAGCGTGTATTGATTGTACCCACATTAAAATTGCAAGTCCTGGAGGAGACAATGCAGAAGTCTTTCGAAATAGAAAAGGGTTTTTTCATTAAATGTACAAGTAAGTCATTTTTAATAAAATTTATAAAGTAACCTATTTAAACATTTAAAATTTGCTTTGATAGGCTGCTGTAGGACCACAAATGGAAATTATAAATATTGTGGTACGACATCCTGGATCAACGCACGACAGCGTTATTTTTGACAGAAGTTCATTGAGGGTGCAAAGTGAACGGGGGACCTAGGAGGATTTCTGCTTGGAGACAATGGATATCCATGTAGGCCATACTTATTAACTCCGTTAATAAATCCAGGTAGGTTAAAATGTACATAATAAAGATTGGGGCTTATTATTATTATTATTATTATTATTATTTCAGTAACATCTAATGAGGTTCGTTACAACACTGCCCACATCCAAACACGAACTATTGTGGAACGTGTGTTTGGTATATGGAAACGACGATTTCCTTGTCTGCACAGAGGCTTAACTACTAAATTTTCCACTGCCCAGTTGATTATATGTGCAACAGCTATCCTGCATAACATTGCTGTTAAGTACAGGGACAACATTGAACCTGAACAACCTCTCGACTTCTTGATCAGAACTTACCAAACATTGAAATTAGGAACGATCAACTAGGACTTAACTTTCGAAGACATTTTATAGTGACACATTTTTAACTTCGACTTTTGCATGTATGTAGGTATATCTCCAGACTGTCCACAGATGGAGCTTCTAGAAGGACAAATGGATAAAAAATAATTTTTTGACCAAATGTTATCCCTGAAATAATTTTTGCTTAAAAAAATTGATTTACAAAGAGAAAATGTTGATTTTGTATACAGGTTGCGCAAAAACATGCTAAATTATAAAGGTTAATAAAATTTTGTATTCAAATTTTTATGGATTACAAACTATTTTTAAAAAATGATATTTTGCTTAAAAATGAAAAATTAAAGGTGGTTTACTCTTGGGAAAAATAATCATGTTTTTCAAATTTTTGCGCACCCTGTAGACAAAATAAAATATTTTTTATAAAAGTAAAAATTTTTATGAAGAATAGCTTTTGGTCAAAAAATTAAATTTTATATCTATTTGTCCTCTTGAAAACCCCATTTGTGGACAGTCTGTATAAATCAAAAATTTGTCAACACGCATTTGATAACAATCATATTTTTATTTTTATTTTTTAACTTGACAACGGTGGCAGACTTGCCACCGAAACGTCGTTTTTAAATTAGAATTTTTGGGTTTTTTGGGGGTTTTTCTTTATTTTGTTTCAGGCGACCGGCCAGTTCATAGGGGTCAATAGGGCTGAACAGGGTCAGCTCGCATACCCCGGGACCAGGACCGAAGTGGTCCCATCTTTTCGTAGATTGAGGCGTGTACCTAACAAAGTACCATCGAATACAGTCTGTATATGTAAATATCTTAATAATTTTTTTGTGTAAATAATAAAAAAATATTTATTTTAAACTTATAAGAAAATTGTTTTGTTTTATAGTACCACATTTATAGTAGTTTTATGTAAATAAAAAGCAGAGAGTAGTGATTTACCATTATTTTATATTTATAAAAATATAGTTTTGACAGAAAAATATTTTAAAAAAAATTACAAATTATTTTTATTTTTAAATAAAAGTAGTTGCAGCTTAGCTAGGTTGGCTTCGGCTTCACTTTTTTCTAACTCCACCTCAGATTTTTTTAATTCAACCTCTGCTCTCTTTAAATCCACTTCGGCTTTCTTTTTGCAGCACGTGAGGCATCTAGTTGTGTGAGTTCAAACTCCAATTTTATTTTATGGAGCTCTTCCTGCTGTTTTGTGGCCAATTCCACCTTTTGTACCCTTGCATTGGTCTCATTCTGTATGACACTAATTTTCTTGTTTGTGAAAGACAAATAATGATTATTTGAATACAAAACAAATTACAAATTTACATACCATTTTTTGGTGTAGGCGCAAATAGTATCTTTCTTGATGGAGCCCATTTTGTGGGTCTAGTATCTTAAAAATTAAAAAATATAATTAAATCATATAAAAACAGTGCCTTTTTATTACCTTGTGAAAATGGAGACAAATGAGCTACCAGATTTATATTTTCTTTGTCTTCACCTTTGAATGGTATTGTATTGGAAACTAAAAAAAATAAGGTTAGAATTAGGAACTAACGTATTTAACATAATGCCAAACTTAGTAGTTACACAACTTACATGAAGGTTGTTCGATGTTTTTGATATTGTCTTCAAAATCAGCTGTGGAGTCGTATTCACATACAATTGTGACATCAGCATGTGCAGCTGCTACATCTACAGCTTCCATTACTGGATCTGGTTCCTGCTGTGGCTCAGGACCCCCTTCGGTCAATAGCCGGTTATATTTTAGCTCGGTTGTGGCTTTTCTTTTTCTGGTAAATGTTTAAGAAATTCATAGTTTACATGTTATACATTAAGGTAAAACCAAACAAAAAAGATTTATATACCTTTGCTTAAGATTACTCCATAACTTCTTCAATTGCGTGGAACTTCTCTTAATAGAAATTAAATTTGCTTCTGAATTAAATTTCGAAGCAATAATTTCCCATTCTTGTTGTTTCTGTTGAATGTTCGTTGCGTCGGTCTTTTTGTTTTCAGTAACAGATTTATGCTTATCTACTAAAGATGCCAGCAACAACTTCTCCTTTTCTGTATAGAGAGTCGTGGTTTTCACTCCACCTACAAAGTGTTATTTTAATAAAGGCGTGCTAAATGTGACGTTTTTTTCATAACCTACCTGAATTGATATTGGCTACCGCTACAAATATAAATATATGATTATTATTATTATTATTATTAACTAATACTTTTACAAGCGACACAAATAAAAATAGAAGTACCCACGATAAGCAAAACAAAACGTGATTTGTTATGAAAAAATCATAGGTTATGTTATCTTCTTCTTCTTGAAAGACGAAGTGGACACCGTTGGCAGATAAAACCCAAAAAAACAGTAGAAATACAAAATCAACTAGCTTGAGTCGTGTTCCGCCGAGAATTTCCGAAGACGGGACTATAGTGCAGGAGCAAATTCTCAAGCTCGGAGTCGACCTCGGACAAGTCGAGCTTGAGTCTGAGATTGAGACGTGACTTTAGGTACGGGCATAACTAAACTCGTTTATAAAATTGCTAAAAGTCAATGTACAATGTGGCTTAAATAAATTAGTTTAATATACAATGTGTTTTATTATTTATTATTTAAAAATTATGGTTTAAATTATCCGAGATTGCACGCGCTAAGATTTTGCGCCTGCGCTTAAACCCTCCGCTTAAGCCCCCTGCTTACACCCCGCGCTTAAGCCCAAGGGTTAAGCGCGGAGGGCGCAGTGCCTAACATGTTAAGATTGATAAGCTTGACCTTAAAATTATTGCCGTTAGCAACTATTCTTTTGTCAAGTTTCATTTTTCTAAGTCTAATAATAAGGCCGTTATGATCGATTTACTATTGGGGTTACCGTTCTAATCGCTAATTGATATCTCTAAACTATTTTTAAACAGCTGTAACGCCTTTATGGCTAAAGATGGCGAGTAGGGAGAGAAGAGGGTTTCACCATCCTCCGTCCTCCGGAGGAGCTTATTATCTTAAAATCTCTGACGTCATTGAATATTTAGGAATCTTGCGCAACGCGTTGTTTAGGGCGTCGTCACTACTATCTGTCAAACCATAAATGTCATCTGTCAAATGTCATCTGTCACCTGTCATATGTCAAAAATCACGTGACTTAGAAAATGGCCGCCATGCGTAGGATACTTGCGCTATAGTCATAAATTGATCAACGCAAACGCGAATATCCCAGGTCGTACCGTTCGGGCGCTACCGACTAAAATCGTAATTTAAACCCTGATGACTCTTCATGGGAGAGCGGTTTAAATTTTTTAAATATAGTATTACGTCATACCTATCGAATAGTGAAAACCGCATGGCGCCATCTTTAGCCATAAAGGCGTTACAGCTGTTTAAAAATAGTTGAGAGATAACAATTAGCGATTAGAACGGTAACCCTATAGTAATAAGGTGTAGCCTTATTATTAAATTTAGAATAATGAATCTTGGCAAAAGGATAGTCGACGACGTTTCGCCAATAATTTCAAGGTTAACCTTGGGTTAAAGCGCCGGGTGTAAGCGGGGCGCTTAAGCGCAGGTGCAAAATCGTAGCGCGTGCAATCTAGGCTAATTTAAACCATAATTTTTGAATAATAAATAATGTATATATATTTCAAATGTAATAATAAGAGCGAATATGTAAGTGTATATTATACGTTATTTATTAACATTTCAAAGGAAATACTTATGCATAACATCCTGTTATGAGAAATATTACTAATTACATCCTGTCTTTGTTTATTTTTGCTGAGAGCGGAAACCGCCAAAAGTTGTTATTCTACACCAGACCTTTCACATGGGAAACTGTTTACGTAAATGCGTGGGAAAGGAGGACGAGTATAAATATATCAGCGCGTCACTCCAACAGTCATTAACAGTTGAAACTTCAGATAAAACAGTTGTTCTGGTTAGTTCTGTGAAATATAATTTTTTTGTGAATTTTGGACTTTTGTTGACAGTGATAAAAAAATAATACCTGTAAGTATTCATTTTATTCTAAATGTTTATGTATAGGTCCTGTTTAAGTTATTTTATAACCGGGGTACCGATGGTACTTTTTCCGCTATTTGCACAAACCTATTAAGGTCTGCGCATGTTGCCAATGTGGCTTAAACAGTTTTTAACATATATTTCGGTTTCTAGTAGACCAATTTTAGTAATTCTTTTTTTAACAATTTATTTTTCATAAATCTATAAATATTAATAATAAAATTTTTAATAATAATGCTATTTGAATGTAAATAGGGCCTTAACAGTTTTTAACGTATATTTCGGCTTCTAGTAGACCGATTTTAGTCATTCTTTTTTTAACAATTTATTTTTCATAAATCTATAAATATTAATACTAAAATTTTTAATAATTATGCTATTTGAATGTAAATAGGGCCTTAACAGTTTTTAACACGGCTTCTAGTAGACCGATTTTAGTCATCCTTTTTTTAACAATTTATTTTTCATAAATCTATAAATATTATTACTAAAATTTTTAATAATTATGCTATTTGAATGATAATAGGGCCCATACAGTTTTTAGGGTATATCTCGGCTTCTGGTAGACCGATTTAACTCATTCTTTTTTTTTTAATAACTTGTTTTACCTAAATTTATTATTAGTAAAAATACGAATAGCAACAATTCAATAACTTTGTTATTTGTGAATATTTTTTTCAAAAATTTTAACTATTTTGAGATGCTAGTGACTTATAGGTTTTGAAATTAAGATAAAAAAATGTAGCTTTTTTATTTATGAATATTTTTTAAAATTTTAACTTATTTAGATTCCTTGTAGTCTCTAGATGACAAATCTGCAATAAAATCGTCACTTCCGGTCGTTAGAAAGTGGCCTTGTTTGGGTTCAAATGAAAGGTCTTGGCTTGTAGAATAATAATTAAGTGTTTTTAACAATTTTTATTTTTCAACTTTTTTATTTATGAATATTTTTTAAAATTTTAACTTATTTAGATTTTTACGGTCTCTAGATACCGAATATGCAATAAAATAGCCATTTCCGGTCGCCACTTCCTGTCGTCAGAAAGTGGCCTTGTTTGGGTTCAAATGAAAGGTCTTGGCTTGTAGAATACTAATTAAGTGTTTTTAACCATTTTTATTTTTCAACTTTTTATTTATAAATATTTTTTTAAAATTTTAACTTATTTAGATTTTTTACGGTCTCTAGATACCAAATATGCAATAAAATAGCCATTTCCGGTCGCCACTTCCGGTCGTCAGAAAGTGGCCTTGTTTGGGTTAAAATGAAAGGTCTTGCCTTGTAGATTACAAATTAAACATTTTTAACAATTTTTATTTTTCAACTTTCTTATTAATGGATATTTTTAAAATTTTAAGTTATTTAGATTCCTTATAGTCTCTAGATACCGAATCTGCAATAAAATAGCCATTTTCCGGTCACAACTTCCGGTCGTGGATAACTAGTCTTGTTTTGACTCAAATGAAAGGGCTTAACTTGTAGATTACGAATTAAATTTTAACAATTTTACAAATGGATTGTAGCTTTTCATAATTCATTTGCTCCAATAAAAGTAAAATGCTTTAAAAATAAAAAATATTTCCGTTTCATGGAACAAGGCCCTTGCAGGTAAAAGGCCGGAGAAATTGTATGTACTTTTTATAGAGCACTCCGGAAAAAAAAAAGACGTCGATCATGTGTTAAATTGGTGCGACAACTGCTCGGCACAAAATTAGAACTGGGTATTAATAATTATATCTTACTAAAGCAAATGACATAACGATAAAGTATTTCAGTGCACCATGGAGTGAAAAAAGCAATAAAAAACCAGGCTGGAGGCAACATTTACGATTTACTTAAAGGAAAAAAATGAAAATGGTAGTTTTGGAAAATAATTAAATTTTAAAATGAGTTGCTAGAAATTCCAAAACAAAATAAAAAAATTAAAACAGACCGCTTCTTGGCGATATTTTGGTCATTTAATTTAGAAGAGGTAAAAGATCATTGTTTTATAAGATAAACATGCTGAAATCAAATTTAGCTAAATTAAACTCCAAGTTTGATATTTCACAAGAATTGAGACCAAGTCCAAGATAAATTTCAACTTAAAAGAAAAAAGACAAAACTCTGTCTGTTAATGCCCAAAAACCGGAGGGCATTTTGGTTACAAAATAAATGTGATTATGTTTTAAAATGTTTTAACCCATTTCATGAAAAACTTTAGTTTACCATAGAATTAGAAAACGATAGTAAAATGAACTTTTTAGATTTAACATAGCACAACAAAAACATCACTATTAAAACAGAACGGTATACAAAAAATCCTGGTTTGGCAAATACATCAATTATTTTTCGCAACATGCAATGTCCCAAAAAAATCGGTAATTCTTAGTTTGACCTATAGAGCTATCAAACTTAGCTGTCGGAAATACCAGGCTGAAGCTTTTAAAAAAGCTAAGAATATACTTAAAAGCTACCTAAATAAACTAATAAATACAATTTTCATCAATAGGTTAGAATTAGCAAATAACTCGAACAAAAATGTCGTGCGAGAAAAATCAAAACACTACTAACTGATCCCATACATTCAGGATTTATCAAAAAACTCACAATCTACCTTAAAAACATAATATTAACATCTGCCACAAAAGCCACAACGTTCTTCAAAAAAAAATTAAGCGTACTAAAAAACCAAAATCCTTAACATCAAAAGACACATACTTTTTACCAAATACCGTGTAACAATTGTCCTGGTGTTTATATTGGCCAAACTATACATTCTTCCAAAACCGGTTAAATGGACATAAGTTTGACAGGAAAAACAAAACGGCATTAACAAAACATGAATGTAAAACAAAGCACATGTCTTTAAATAAAGGACACCTAAATTTAAAAAACAAAACCAATTTAAAAGAAAAACGAATTTTAGGAAATGCTTTTAATAAAAAAAACCACATTCCATAAATGATAACAGATAAAAAAAACATAAGCCAATGTTATATAGTGCCATTAATTAGATTTTTAATAGATTAAAAATGTTGTGCATTGTTTTCTGTAATAAAAAAAAACAACGAGCAATAAAAAGAAAAGAAATAATGTATTATTTTTATATAAAATAATAATAACAAAAACTGTTTTTAAAACCTACTAAATATCAACGTCAAAAATTTTAAAATGTTTGTATTAATTTCTGTTACGTGTGTACGTTTATGCTTTTAAAAAGTGACATATTACGTAATTGGACTAATTTCCTTTCAAGTTAAGCAAAAATAAATCCATATTTGTATTGAAAATGTAAAATTGAGGGTTAAAATAATAACTTATAATATTAGTTATAATGATTTGAAGATATGCTCTATATTGGTTAGGCGGATTCATTTACTGAATGGTCTTTTTGAAAATATACAGTGGCAAGTTAAATATTAATACAGTGTGTCTACTTAAGTTCGCACCATATTGGAAACTTTTTTATTAATGATTTAACAAAAAAACTTATTCTTCATAAAAGGTTTTGCATGACCCAAAACCTAAAATTCAATCATCGGATATTAATTTTTGGCAGCTTTATAAAAAAACTTTTATTTCAAAAAGACAACAATTACAATGATTCTATATACTAGCGAAAATTAGGATACAACGATCTTAACTACGTCAAGTACAAAATTAGAATGACCTAAAACTATTGGGTTGCTCTATTTATACACAAAGCTTATCATTAGAAAGTAAACATTAAGGGCTATTAAGATAAGTACATTCCTTGGATTCTAGTAACATAACTCCTCCCTCCTTAAGTCTCGGAAAAGAGAGGTTGACGCTTTTCTGAGTTTTCTTGAAGTTCAACATCAGCGGGCTTCTTGTATTTAGCGGCGTTTGTTCGGTGTTGCCAAAAATACCAAATGATACTTCCTGATATCATGATAAGTATTGAAGTGATGAGCACTATAAGGCCTGGGGTCCAGTAGGATACGTCAAGATTTTGCATATTATGTAATTTTAATGCAGAAATCATTTTGTTTGCTTCTAGGAGATCTTTGTGGTTCACAGTTTGCAGATGAATTTGTGTGCTTCCGTGAGGTTTTTCTTGGAGCTTGATTTTGGGAATTTCTAAGCTGAAGAAGATGTCTGATGATTCTTCTTTTTTAAACAATTGTTCATTTATTGTTACGGAACAATTATTCAAACTAATTACAGTAGGTTTTGTTACAGAAGTATATTTTCTTTGCCCAAGGCAATTGCTTTTAATTAGCGTTGCATTGGCTGGTATAACTAATACTTCGTTTTTGTTTATGCGCTGTACGCTGGTAGTGGTGAATTGTATGTTGACAACTGGACAGGTATTTTCGTTTGTTCGCAAAATTTTCATAACACAGGTGCTGTCGGTTGAAAGGGCTTCTCTGGTACAGATGAAGGTATTTTCTACCCTGGGGCATTCTTCTTGTGTGGAGTAGTATTCTTCCCGTGCAAGTAATAGGAATGGTTTAGGGATAATTATTGTTTGGTTTAGGATGGGAATAGGATATATTTTATATAATTCAAATAAGGTTGGGTTGATAATTGGTATATGTATTGCAAAAATAACATTTTTGTTTATTACTTTTACTTGAGGAGTCATTATTTTGTAATAAGAGATTAGTTTAGAAAATTTAATAAGATTTTCTGATGGAATACTTTTAATTGCTTCGTTAAGTTGGAATTCGTTTAATATACTGTTATGCATAATATTTAATTTTGCGAAGCTAATGGCATTCTCTATGTTAATTAGCGTAGATTTTATTTTTAATAATTGAGTGTTAATGTTGTCCAAAATTAGTGACAAATAGAGAGTTTCAAATAATGTCGTCTCATTAGCGTTAATTTCTTTAATCTTTTCTTGAATTACTAGCTGGTTATTTTCTATCGTTAAAATGTCATTTTTGTAAGTGTCAGTTACATTAGAAAGGATTGAAATTGAATTTTTAATGTCACTTTGTAATTCTTGTTGATTATTTGTAAGTATTTTAATGTAGTTGTCATATTTTTGCTCGTCATTAGCATCTAGAGTGCCAAAAAGCCATTTATTTATACTTCCTACGGCATTTATTAAACCTCTTTTCTTTCTATGGTATTCGTTAAATATTAAAGTATTTCTTTGAAGCGATTTTAAAAGATCATTTGTTTGAGTAAGTTTTTCTCCTACTGTATCAGAAAAGTATACGTTTCGTTTTTCGGAAAAAGAGTTTTGTTTGCATGTTTTAATGATACTTGGAATTCGTTTAGACAATTATCTATTTGTGAAATGTTAATGTGATAATAAATAACATGATAATTATTAATAATATATGTGTTTCCGAGGATAACGGGGAGAATAGGATTATTTAATTCTCTTCCCTCGAAGGACCATGCTATGTCTAGAAGAATTGGTAGAAGAAGAAGTAGTTTCGTCATTATCTGAAACAATACGTTGCGGTTTCAGGTTTTGGAGATGAATAAGGCGTTTTTGGGCAATTATTTTAGTGGGAAAAGCTGTGACAGGGGTTTCTAATTTTTATATTTATTTATTTCTTTCTTTTTGGATTTAATTGGGAATGTTTTTTCATAAATAGGCTTAGAAGTATTTATTTCTATTTTTTCGACACGGTTTTCGTTTCTTTTATCTAAAATCTTTTGTTGTTGTCCTAATAATTGGTCATTTAATTGATTTTTCATTATGTTAATTCTTTCGGAATGTTCTTGAATAAAATGAGTTAGTTTTTCTTCTTCAGAAAGTTCTAAAGGATTTTTATAGTCTAGTTTTCCTTTAATTACTTGAAATGGGGTGTATTTTGATGTACTATGGGTCGTATTATTATAAGACAGTAAGGCATAGTTCATTAAATTAAAAATGTTTTCTTTGGGTTTTTCGTTTTTTAATGCTAAAATAATTTCATTAATAGTTGAGTGGAATCTCTCGACATAAGAATTTGAATTAGGGTTATGGGGAGTACAGTAATGTAACTCGATATTATGGAGGTTACAGAAGTTTTGTACGTTTTCGTTTTTAAAAGAAGTTCCATTATCGGTGGTAATTTTTCTTGGTAGGCCGTAATGGTTAAAATATTTTAATAGGTTTTCTATTACTTCTGGGCCATGCAAGGTTGTTAAAGGGTAGGCTTGTCCTAATTTTGAAAAACTATCTAGTATTGTTAAAAAGTTTGTATTGTGTGTTTTGTATATATCTATATAAATATGATCAAAAGGTTCGTGTCCTAATGGAGTTGGTTTAAATACTAGTTTGTTTGGATGTCTTTCGTACTTAGTTTTTTGGCATATTTCACATAAATTAACGTATGTTTTTACGTCATTTTCTAGATTGGGCCAATAGAAATGTTTTTTTAATGATGCAATATTTTCTTGTAAACCGCGATGTGTAGTTTTGGTTTCATGATAATATTTAATTTTTTGTTGTTGTTCATCTTTATCTGTGATATCTTCTAAGAGGATTCGTGAAATATATAGTTTAAATGCATTATTTTTAAAATACGTTTGAAAGACATTTAATATTATTGGTTCTAAACTTAAGTTTTTAAAGAACAAACAATAGGTTTTATTAGGCACAAAATTTTCTTTAATGACTTTACCTATGTCTGTTTCAGACGGGTCGTTTGGGAGAAAAATAATTAGTCTGTTTTTGTCAAAAATTGAGTGTTTTTCGATTTTTAACTTATTGTCAGAAGAGTACCTAAAAACGATTTGATTTTTATAAATGTTTAGAGATTTATTTATGTAAGGGGCTCCTATGACGGGGTTTTCGTGGCTTGAATGAACCGTTTGTGTTTCCGTTTTATCTTTGCTGTTAGAAGGTTTAACCAGAACGTTGGAGATTATGTTTATGTTATGTTTTTGCGTACTAGGTTGATTAAGGGTGTTAAGTATTTCGTCTAGCTCTTGGTTACTTAATTCGGGTGATACTTCTGCAGGGTCAAGTTGCGGAATTATCGACGCTTGGTCGTCTTCAATGGCGTTAATTTGACATGGTGTACGACTAAGTGCGTCGGCATTTGTGTTGGACTTGCCTTTTTTATAGATAATTTCATAGTCGTATTCGGCTAATTTTAGTCGCCATCTAACAAGTTTGGAATTTGGTTCTTTAATTGAGAATAACCATTGTAAGGGTTTATGATCAGATATGATTTTAAACTTTTTACCATAAAGGTAGGGTCGGAAGTATTTAGTTGCCCAGACGATGGCTAATAATTCTTTTTCAATAGTAGAATAATTACATTCGGCGGGGTTTAGTGTTCTAGAGGCGTATGCGATAGGTAAGTCTTTACCTACGGGGCCTTGTGAGAGAATTGCACCTATGGCGAAATTTGAAGCGTCTGTAGTAAGTATAAAGGGTTTAGAAACGTCGGGGTGCTGAAGTATTGGGTCATTTGTAAGTGTTAATTTGCATTTTTCGAAAGCTCGAACGAATTCGGGGGTGTGTTCAACTTTCACATTTTTCTTAAGACATTGGGTTAAGGGTTTTGTTAATTTGGCAAAATTATTAATAAATTTTCTGTAATAACCTACTAAACCAAGGAAGGATTTTATTTCTTTTGGATTTTTCGGGATAGGAAAATTTAAAATTGCCTCGATTTTCTTGGGGTTAGGTTTGATTCCTTCGGGGGTAATGACATGACCTAAAAATTCGACATTTTTTTTTAAAAATTCGGATTTATCTAACTGTATTTTTAAATTGTGATTTTGAAGGCGTTGAAAAACAAGTTTTAAATTTGCTATGTGTTCTTGTAGGGATGTAGAAAAATTATTATGTCGTCCATATAGACAAGACATATTTTTCCTTGGAGATCTCGTAAAACATTATCCATAACGCGCTGAAATGTGGCGGGGGCATTTTTTAGTCCAAATGGCATACGCAAATATTCGTAATGGCCATTTTCTACACTGAAAGCTGTTTTGGGAATGGAATGGGGATCCATTTCGATCTGGTGAAAACCGGACGCTAAATCTAGCGTTGTAAAGTATTGGCTTCTACCGAGTTTGTCTAGGATGTCGGAAATATTAGGAAGGGGGTATCGGTCATCAATTGTTTTTTCATTGACCTTTCTATAATCGATTACAATTCGCCATTTTTGTTTACCTGATGCGTCAATTTTTTTGGGACCACCCAGACAGGAGAAGACCAGGGGCTTGAAGAGGGTCTTATGATACCGTCGGATAACATTTGACTAATTTGCTTTTGGACTTCTTGTTTATGGACATAGGGATATCGATATGATTTCGTGTGAACTGGAATTTCGTCCGAAGTGTTAATTTTATGTTTTACTTGGCTTGAAAAGGTTAACTTGTCATTGGGTTTATGCAAAATATTGGGAAATTGAGACAATAACTTTTTTAAACATGATGATTCTTCTGCGTTAAGGTGATCAGATCGAATAAAAGAAAAGTTATTTTTTCGTTTTCGGTGGGCAAATTATCAATATGATTTATTTCATATATTTGTTCTAGGTTATAAATTTCATTTTCGCTTGCATTAAAGAGTGTACATTTTTGTTCAATATCGCTAGAGTTAAACATTATAATTATGCTACGGTCTAAAAGATTTCTTATTTCTAAAGTGACAAAATTATTTTTTACTTTAAGAAGGGATGCAGGAATTTCGATACTTTCGTTTTTATGTAAGGCATATAAAGTTCGGTTTCGTTAGGAAGAGTTGTACGAATTTTTTTTAAAACAGTGTTATTAGCGGGAATTTCAATTTTTTGGATTTCAAAATTTTGTCTATATTTAAGAGGTATAGAAATATTTTGGTTGTAAAGACATTGTTTAGAAAATCTATATTTAAGTTAAGTTTTCTTAAATCGCGAATACCTAGGATACCATCAAAATAATCATGGAAGCTAAAAAGAATAAATTCTAAGGGTACATTTATGTTAAATTCTTGTAAAAGTGGGATTTTTGCTTTGTTTTGGGTGGTAGTTTTTCCGATGCATGTTACTAGGGTGTGACTTGAATTGAATATTTTATCAGGAAAATTTTGTTCTGCAATGATGGGTCGAAGTAAAGAAGTATGAGATCCGGTGTCTACTAAGAGTTTTAGGGGTGGATTGCAAATTTCAATATAGGGAAGGGAGTTCTCTTGAAAGGCGTTAATGTCTAAGTATGACTGTCCTTTTGGGAGGCGTTTATCTGAAAATTTGAGTCGGATTCGGGATTTTCTTCTATGAACTCATCCGTTGGATAGTAGTCATTATTTGTAAAGAAATCTTGGCTGTAATGGGTATCTTGTTCGGGGTAATCTGAATATTCAATATTTTGTTCGAATATATAAGGGGTTTCAGAATCGCTTGAAGGGTTAGTGTTTTCAAGATGTGTGATTTCTGTGAATACAAGTGGATTAGCATGGGGGTTGCGTTGCCAATGATTTTGAAGAGGTCTTTGAAAACTTTGTTGGGGTTGCCTCTTAGGTATGATGCTGACACCTGACATTGGTTTTGGCATGTCTTGAGGTCTTGGGTTTTTGTTAAAGGCATTATTTTGTGGTTTCCCAAAAACTTGTTGATTAGTTGGGAATTTTTGTTGGACTGGTCTAGGTTGAATGTTAATTGGTTGGCTTGGAAAGTTGTGCGGGTTTTTAAAGAAATTACTAGAAATATTATTTTTGCCATGTGTGGTAAAAGAATTATTTTGGGGAAAATTATGGGAATTGGTTTTTGCCTGTTGAATATTATTTTGAGGATTTCTTAGCATCTGGGATCTATTGTAAAGTTGTTGTTCTACTAAAGAGTGATTTAATATTAAGTTATACGTATCGTCTAAGTCTTTGCATTGGTTTATCATTAGTATAGTTCTTAAATCGGAATTTACGTTTGCTAATAATACAGTGACGGCTGTTAATTCATTTTGTTCAATTAAGGCAGTTTTTGTGGATTGTACTAAATTTTCAGAACTTATTTTTAAGTTGATTCTATTTTTAAGAATTTTAACCCTATCTAAAAATCTAATACCGATTCATTTTTATGTCTGGTTAAAAAGTTTAATTGTTGGGACAATGTATGTCTGTTTACTTTATCTCCGAATTTATTTCTAAGTTCGGTTTTAATAAGATTCCAGCTAGTTAGTTCAGGATGACAGAGCAGAAAATCTCCCGCTTCGTCAGTAATTTTAGAACAGATAGTAGCAAAAACAAATTCGCGTAGACTTTCGTCAATAGGGCTGTTATACCTATCATAGAATTTGTCAATAGCTTTAATAAAGAATTCTAAATGTTCGGGTTTTCCCGTAAAAGGTTTGAGAGTGTGGGCGATTTCTTTAGCTGCGCTTAAGGTCGCCATGTCGTTATTTGTATTAAGAATTTCAGAAATCCCTACTAAATTTTCTTTAGAAATATTAAGTGTAATTTCAGGTAATGACATATATATAAAATAATAAATAAAATATAGTATTTAAAATAAGGTTTTTCTTTTTTTTGCAAGAAAGAGAGAGAAAAGAGAGCGAAAAAGGAGAAGAGAGAGAAAAAAATATATCAAGAATATCAAAATCAATAAATATACCAATTTTACAAAAAAATGGGGGTGGTAAAGGAGTTATCACTTACAATCGTTGATTCGGTTGCAGCTGTGAGACTCTTGGACCATATGTTTACAGTTGTGGTTTGGCAGGTTCTCTTCACAAACAGTTGAAACTGACGATCTTTTGGCACTGTGCAGGAAGTCAGGTGAACTGGTATTCTCAAAGGGCACTATGCACTTGCAGGAATGGTTCTTGACTTCTCAAAGGGCACTAGAAGATCTTGAAGAATTCTACCGCGGGACTGCGCCAGTTAAGTCTTTTAAAACGGAAGTCTTTATAAAAAAACTTTATTTCAAAAAAGACAACAATTACAATGATTCTATATACTAGCGAAAATTAGGATACAACGATCTTAACTACGTCAAGTACAAAATTAGAATGACCTAAAACTATTGGGTTGCTCTATTTATACACAAAGCTTATCATTAGAAAGTAAACATTAAGGGCTATTAAGATAAGTACATTCCTTGGATTCTAGTAACATAACTCGAGTATGTTAATTTTGCTAAAAAGGGTAAAAGAATGCCTTTATTTTTAACAATATCGGTTGTTTTTATACAAAAAAGTTGTTTAGAATTAAAAAATTGACCTATTACCCCTATGAATTGGCCGGTCGTGAACGACGTTTTCGGTAGCAAGTCTCTGCAAAAATAAAATAAAAACGAACTAATATTTAAATTAAAATGATTAAAATTTATGCTTTTTAGTATTGCAAACCGAAAATAATTTAACATTTGTGTCATGAGTGACGCACTAAGTAACTGGTGTATTTATTATTTGTAAGACACACAGGTCATCACCAGTTAGTTGATTTTTAGTTTTCCTGAAGATACTTGGGTATCGAGCAAAGGCAACCAAGTGATATTAAAATTAACTGAAATTGATGCTACACAAGTATCTTTTTTTAATAATATATACACTTACTTTCTTTGATTTTGCGTTTTTAGAACAAGTTTCTTTTACTAAAATAGTCGAAGCATCCCAGTTCATTCTTATGATTGTTTTAAAATGCCGTGTTGGCAGATTTTGATTTATGAAATTCTGTGTTTTTAATGTAGGATTTGTGTTCCTTTATGCGTTAGCTATTGGTCTACAAGTTTCATCTATATAAAACTTATTGCATCCGCAAGGTCATTTTATAAATAACATTTTTGTATTTTTAAAAAATCATGAAATTGCGTATATATTATCAAAAAAATAAAAATAATTGTGTGGCATCAGTTTCAGTTAATTTGAATAACACTTGGTTGCCTTTGCTCGATACCGAAGTATCTTCAGGAAAACTAAAAATCAACTAACTCATCACCTTTTTGTCTTACAAATAATAAATACGCAATATATTTCAATAGATACAAATGACTTATTTAAATAGTAAACTTGGCACGTCGTTTATTAGAGAGAAATCAAGTAATTTTAAAAATGTTCAAAAATAGTACAACAATTGTAACCTTTACTGTTCAATAGTAAAATAAAAAGAAAATGACAAGCGTCTATTACTTCCAGTAAAATCATGCGATTTCTAATGTATGGTCTTTAATATGGAATAACAAACCTTTTTTCAAGAATACCTGTCAATTTTCCGTACTAAGAATATAAATTTATTTATTTATTTAAAGCGTCTCCTTCTGAGGAAAATAATACCGAAACTGAGCTAAGCCCCTTCTAAGGCTAAGGGTGCTCCATAATTCCAACACGTTAGACTACAACTTTACAAAATGGTCTTAAAGCTGGTCGACAAAGCAAATTATTAGAAAAACTCAAAATTTCACAAAATTGCCAAGCATCACTTTCTTTCAAAGTTACCATGGAAGTAAAGCCTTGTTTACCGGAAGCAAGTTTTAAAACATGATAATTTTATCAGCACATTACAGCAACAGTTAACGCACAGTTTGGCTGCTGTAGCAACAGTAATCAGTCATTTGATAACAGACCAATCAGATAATGTTGAGGCACTAGGCACAGCTTGCCAGATCATTTCTAACGTTTCTAATGCAAATGTCGATGCACAGGCGCCTCAATGCATTATTCATATTTTGAACAGAACTAACAACTAAAAGAACTAAAATAGTAAAAATAGACGAATGACTTTTTGTCAAAGACTTCTCCGAATTATTTAAAAAGGATAAAATACAAAAAAAAGTACAGCCATCAGAAAGAATGCCTTTATAGCGATCGCTGCAATTTTGCATCTAAGTCCTTTCTTTAGCACCACTACCCAGAGTACAAGGGGAGATTTTTAAATTTAAAAATAAAAATTTTTGAGAGGAAGGGAAAAGATGGCAAGAAAACTTTGAATTTCCATCACAAAATGAAGAGCCATCACCAAAGGTAAATAAATATGCGGGACGTTTAAGACAATTTTCACATGGGTGGAAAATAATGAGTAGAAATAAAGTAGTTTTGAGTTGGATAAAAGCATTAAAACTGTAATTTTTAAAAACCAAAACAGAAATTTGCACCACAACCAAAAATTTTCAATGATCAATTATCTAATTATACTAAAGCAATAACAAAACTATTAACGTTCGTAAGACCGGGCAGGGTACAAAACTACCCCAGACCTAATTTTTACTTATATCTTTTTAATACATTTTTGGAAAATGTTCTTTCTTAATATATCTTTAAGTTATTGTATTGTGTAGGTATTCTCTGAATATTTTTTTATTCTTGCTAATGAGTTTTGATTTTTCGGCTGGTTCTTCATCTGGGGTTCGTTTATAGCCCGGCCGGTAATTAACGCAGGTCAAAATTCTACCTGACAATAGGTGCAAGGACACCCCACTATGATCAGTTCTTGATGTTTAGCCTTACTGATTTAGAATTGAAACCAATTCTTGAGTCGGGCGAAAGTGCTAGTGACATTAAAGAAAACGATGTTGTGATGGAAAATGATAAAATGGACGACATTATTTCCAACGAGGATGTAGAGTCTTTTGCAACTGAGGAAACCGATTATCGAATTATATTGCAAGGGATGGTACCACATGGTCTAAGATTCCTTTCACATCTAGGCTAAAACGTGCTTAGTGCAATATTCCGAAATTAAAATCTGAACTTACTCGATGAAGCTCAAATATTATTAGTAAAAAGAAAACTAACAGGACAGCCCGACGTTTTAATGACGATAAGATTGGAGCAAAATTCTTACCGTTTATTAGAGAAGAACTTGAAGGACTTATTGGTCTTCTGTTTATTTTTAAAGCCTTTCATAGAAAAGAACCTATAAGTATGCTGTGGGGTAAAAATCCTGTATTTTGTTGCCCGATGTCAGCAGTTATGTTTCGAACAAACATTCCAACAAATACTGTGTTTTATTTGTTTGGATTACTTTGAGACAAAAAATAAGAGGAAAGTGACGGACAAGCTTGGTCTAATAAGAAATGTGTTCGATATTTTTGTAAACAATTGTAAAAAGGCTTACAATCCTGGTAAACATCTTTGTGTTGATGAACAGCCATTATCATTTCGCGGAAGAGCACTATTTTGAGTGTACATGAAAATTAAGCCAGACAAATATGGTATCAGAACATGGGCACTTGCATATTGTTCTACAGCGTATACAGTTAACATGCAAGTATATTTAGGTAAGTGTTTTTTTTTTATAGAAAATGGTATGTAATATCGACAATACTACTTTCTCGGACTTCCCTTGTCTTTATTTGTAATTTTTTTACAATGTCTCCGTTGGCATATATCTCCAACCATTATAATGTGACAAATGGGTCTCACTGAAGATACAACCCAGTGAACGAAATGTTGCGAACAAAATTACGAAAAAGAAAATGGAAGTACAAGAACTTAGTGTTATTCAAACAACTTACAATTTTTATTGTATTTAGGAAAGGAAGTGTCTGGGCGCTCGAAAATTTGGATCCTTAACATTTGCTCAGGGGTCCGAAAATTCGGATCTGCAGCATATGCTTAGGTGTCCAAAAAATTCGGACCTTTTAGATTTATTATGGGTCCGAGAGATCTCCGCGTCAGCCGAATCGGTTTTTACGCGGTTTATCTAAATCTAACTTTAATTTTAAGTGTAACGGTCGTCATCATTAAACTAGTAGTAATAAGAATAATAATTCATAGTTAAATACTATGAATTAATTAGGTAAGTTAATATACTTTTTTAACAAAATTTAAGTAAGTAGTGATTTTTTAAGACAATGGATTTACCCTCCACATTAAATGGCAATCCATTTACCCTGCCAGAGGTAGAAGTCGATCAAAAATTTAGCAGTTACGCAGAAGTGGAAAGATTTATTAGTAATTTAGAGAAAACAAGCTACTGTTCATTTATAAAAATTCAAAGCCATTAAATGGCAAGCAAGCACCTAACAAAAATATAAGTAGTAGACCCGAATTTGCAATATTACTTTTTATCCTTTTGTTGTTATAAAGGGGGAAAAAATTTAAAAGTAAAGTAAAAATAAGTTAAGTAGAAAGAGAAAATCTAATACAAAAATTCATATTTAGTTGATTTAACTAATAACCTAGACAATTTAATTGTTAATAAAGACATAACAATGATACAACCAACAACATACAATGGAAATGTCTGTATGAAATCAAACTGAATAGACCCTAAAGTTCTGGTGCCTCTATATTAAAACTTAAGTTGTCTTTGTTAATTCTAATTAATCTGAGAAATTAGGTAGTTTTTTTTATCTCAATAGAAGTTAGATTTTTTCTTGAGACCCGCTAGATTCTAAATCCCTTGTTACAAACAGTTACATGTTTATTATTTAAAATGATTTTATCTTTTTACGTGAACCTACATGAGATCAGTGGGTAAGTACAATAGTCCTTGCGCCCATACTTATCTTTGGCGAGGTTATGACGTCACCCTTGACTTTGGGGCGTCCAATAACAAATACGCCTGCCAAAATTTGTGATGATACTAAATATTATGATGTCATTAGCGTCACGAATATGGTACAGTTATGACGAAGTTATGGCGTTATAAGATTAAGTACCTTCAAGCTAATTTTTTTAAAATTTTTAGAAAAATTATTTAAAATGAAGTGGTAGCTTTGCCGCACAAATTTCTAGAGTCGTACTTCTTATCTGACACCGTAAAGTCAAGGGTATGGGTTTAAAAGCGAAACTCCTCCTTTTTGAGAATTTTTGCAAGGCTAAAAGTTGTTCGACATGACGTAAAGAATCTATATACAAAGTCTTAACAGCAGTGAGGTAATAACTTGCCAAAATTAAGTCTGAACCCAAGCACTGCAAACAATTATAGCTCAAATGATCTTTTAGCACCTGCAAAGAAGTCTGTCCAGTAAATTTGGGAATATCCAAAGATGGGTCTGCTTTGCAAATTACAAAAATAAATCTAGAACACAACCACAATATTGATTCCGATTATTTTCATTGTCAAAATAAAACAACAGACAACTTTCTCCAGAAAAAAGACGAATTCAAAAGATTGTTAAGTTTGAATTGTAATAAAAAATTGGTTAAAAATTATATTGAAAAGGAATATGGAAAAAATGCAACTTTAAAAGATTTAAGCAATATGGTTACCAAAGACAATAGAGTTAAGGGTGTTAAAGAAATCGAACTAGAAAAGTTTTTCACCTTCTACAAAAAGAAAGGGATATCCTAAGAATTCTTGTAGATAAAGGTAATGATACTTTAGAAGGATTTTTTTTCAAACTCGATCAATGCGGTACTTCTTTAATTTGTATTCAGAAGTTCTACTTTAAGACGCAGCATATAAATTTAATAACTTAAAGATGCCATTTTATATTCTCATGGTAATCGATGGAAATGAACATGGAGAAATAATAGCAACTTTTCTTCTAGCAAATAAAAATTCAAACAATATATCTTTTATGATTAGGAGAGACCGGGGACAGTTGTAACATTAGCCATATCTATTGTTGGGATGGTTCAAATTTGGCGCCGCTTTGAGGTTTACTGGGTCGACACAAGAGGCGTGTGATTCTGTAAATTCGGCGCGCTAGTTGTGATACAATTGTCTCAACGTGAACTTGTGCAAAATTTAGACCGGTATGTAATATCTGATTATCATAATTATTTTGTGAAAAGGGAAGCAAATATGCGGCAATTGCTTTGAAAATATCACTGTATATGTTGTGAGTGTTCTATTTTCCAATGCCAAAGTTATAAAGGGCAAAATTAAATACTCACTTGTAGAATTATTTTTTTCGGACAAAAATGATGTCGGGGACATTTGTAACAATCTAATGGGAGACGATTGTAACATGTTACAATGATACACACATTAAATTTGTTCAACTTTATATTTTGGTTTGCAGAAATATGCCACGTTTCAGAGTAAGAAAAACGGAGAGAGGTCCTTCGAGACAACTATTAGAACAGGCAACTAAACTGGTTCTGGACCAAAATATTTTTGAAAGAGAAGCGGCACAGCAATTTAAAATTTGTCATGTAACATAACAAATACGTAAAAAAAATTAAAAGTGGCATTAAGAATCCTAACATTGGTTACAATTCGCATAACAAAGTATTACCAGCGGAAGAGGAATTAATTTTGTGCGAATATATACGAAATTCGGCGGACCTTTATTATGGGCTTACACCAACTGACGTTCATTCTTTGTCCTATAAATTTTGCGTGAAGAAAAAGATAAAAATTCCTGAACAGTGGCACGTTACAAAAATGGCATCAAGGGATTGGTTTTCTAATTTTATGAAGAGGAACTCCACGTTATCAATAAGAGTACCAGAAGCGACAAGTCACGCAAGGGCTGTAAATTTTAACAGGGTAAATGTTAGTAATTTTTTGATAATTTGGCCAGAGCGATGGAGAGGGACAGATTTGAACCTGCGAACATATACAATCTAGATGAGACAGGGGTTACAACTGTGCAAAAGCCGAGCAAAATTGTGTCTACAAAGGGGACAAAACAAGTAGGAGCCGTTACCTCTGCGGAAGAGGAACGTTTGTAACCCTTTGCCTAGCTGTAAACGCAATAGGAAATACGGTTCCACCTATGTTTCTGTTCCCAAGGAAGCGGTTCAAACCACACTTCATGACTAAGGCTCCAGTTGGCTCAATAGGAGAAGCCGATGGTTCCAGTTGGATGGACACTGATTCCTTTTTCACCTTCATTAAACATTTTGCAAAGCTAACATCCCCTGAAAACAAGATACTTCTTGTACTGGACAACCATAGATCGCACCTAGGCCTTCAAACAATTGATTTCTGTCGACAAACTGGCATTGTTCTTCTGTCTTTCCCTCCCCACACATCCCACAAGTTACAGCCCTTAGACCGCAGTGTCTTCGGACCACTAAAATCTTATCTGAATAACTGTATGGATGCTTGGATGAAAACTAATCCCGGTCAAACTATGACCATTTATGACTTACCTGGACTTGTTGCTGAAGCACTACCCAAAGCTACGTCTCCAGCCAATATACTAAGTGGTTTTAAAGTGACTGGGATATTTCCTTTTATTAGGGATATTTTTGAAGAGCACGAGTTTGCACCGTCTTTACCCACTGACAAGCCATAAGATCCTACGCTTATTGAATCTACATCAAGAGAATCTGTCCCATCACTGCCATCTACCTCCAAAGAACCACTTCAATCTATAATCGAAGAAGCTGGCGAGAACGAAACTGCTTCCGAGATGGTTGCAACAACATCAGGAGAAGCGGACAAGTTAAATACATCTAAGGAGCTATTGAAAAGTATTCGTCCCTATCCAAAAGCGCCTACGATTAGTAAAAATACGACGAATAGAAGAAAGAGAAAACAGCTATATTAACAGAAACGCCAGAGAAGATTGCACTTGAAGAAGAGGCAGCTAAAGTGAGGAAAAAGAATGCGATTAAGGTGAAAAAAACGATTTCGAAGAAAAAAAAGGACATTGAGTTACGCTCGTCGGATGATGATGATGCTCTGTGCCTATATTGCCCATATTGCCTCCGGCCATACTCCAGTGACAAGCATGGTGAGGAATGGGTGAAATGCCAACTCTGCAATGGTTGGGCTCATTCTCATTGCAGGGATGATGAAGATTTATTTTTTTACTGCATTAATTTCAGAGAAGATTAACTATTTGTGTTTCATATTTTTAAAAATTATAGTTTTTATTTAATATCATGTTCTTAGTTGTTTCAAAGAAATAAATATTATTTTGTATTAACTTTTTTTTAGTTTTTGTGTTATATATCAAGTTGTTACAATTGTCCCAAAGTGTGTTACAATTGTCTCCAGTGAGGGTACAATTGTAACAATTGACATCACTATATAAACCCGCTTTATTTGGTATATTGATTAGCCATATTATGCTTCTATCGCCCCTAAAATACAGCGAAAACTAAACTTAACAGTTATTCAAAATTGCATAATATTGTGGTTAAAAAGTACGATGAAATATGCGATAATATAAAAATTGTTACAATTGTCCCCGGTCTCCCCTAATGTTTGGACTTAATCCTTTATTACTGATAAGGATTTAAAAGAACGAAAAGTTCTAAAAGAAGAATTTCCAAGTGCCAGGCATCTACTTTGCCTATTTCAGAAACTAAAATCTTTAAAAGTAACATAACTTGTGAGAAAATGGGAATTTACTCACATCAGCGTGACACCTATTTGGAATTACTACAAAATATGGCGCACGCCAAAAATGAAAATGAGTATACCAAGTATTATGAGGCGCTTTTGGCTCTTAATTTAACAAAAGTAACAAACTATTTTAATTTGAATTGGCATTCCATAAGAGAAGAATGGGTCCAATATTTTAATAAACAAGTGCCAAAATATAATACTTTGACAACAACGTTCTAGAATCTTGAAAAATTAAAACAAGTAATATCTAGACATAGCGATTTATTTGATTTTTATACAAATTTTCTAATATTTTTAAAAATTATTCGAGTTGAGAGAAAACAAGAGGCATTTAATTTGACAAACAAAAATACTGTTTAAAACGTTGATTTCATTGAAGCTTCATACTTAGATAAAGTAACCCCCTTTGCTATGAAATTTATTTCAAAACAATAAGAAAATCGAAAAACTGTGGTTATTAAAGAGATGTATGAAACACACTGTTTAATAGACACCAAATAAACTACGCAACAGTGAAAGTGAGCCACGCGATTTTCTCACTCATTTTCAAACAGGTATAACTTTAAATCGAGTGAACGAATTAAGATATACTTTTTTGCATTTGAAAGGTCAATTCTCCTAGATTTGCATGTTATATGTGACATTTGTTTGAAATCGAATTTTCTATGATATACAACGCGTGGGAAGAAGCTATGTAAATTTTATAATTTTTCATCCATCTCCCATTTTGTTAATAATGATTCAAAGGTGAAAATTATGTCTTGTGTTTATAGGTATACTCCATATCTCGGGACGTATTTGACGGTTTTTTGATAACCCCTGTGAAACAAAAGAAAAACGTTTTTTTTCTAGAAAGCCAAATTTTCACGTATTTGTATGGTGGAAAACAAATCTTGTAATATGAGATGAGTAATCTGGATGTTTTTATATAAAACTGGTTAAAAACATACAGTGTGACTCAAAATAAACAATAAGTTTATAGGCGTAAATGACAAAAAAATGCAATTTTAAATTTGGCTATTTGGAATGTGGGTTTGTCTTGATTGCACAAAACATTTTTTTATTATTATTTGACAGATCAAACAGGTCTTGACAGCTCTGCTAATCTGTATAAAATAGTGAATACAATCCCTTTCTGTCTTTTTTTTACAATATTTTTAATAAAGTTAAACCAGGCATTAGAAACATGTCTAGCAAGTTATAATTTTGAAATTCATAAACAAATTTTGTTTTTTTCTTTGCATATGAATAACATCTCAAGTTGTTTTTCAATGGATCAAGCTAAGCGTTTCAATATCTCATATCTATTGCTATAGAAAATCGTTACCATAGAAACATACACGTTATATAATTGTCAATGTCAGGTTTTCTTTTAAAATTTTGTCAGTGTCAAAATGATCACGTCAATATTGTGCGTTTACACCAATTAGGGTGGTCAAACCGGAAAATAGCAGAATTTTATAATAGAGTACATGCCGTTATTGACCGGGTCATCAAGAGATTTCAAAATACGGGAAATCCTGAATATCGTAGGCATCAAGGTAGTGAAAAGAAGACTACTATACCTCAAGATCGTTTCATTCGGCTTATCGCTAGGCGAACTCCAACAATGAATGCATCTCAAATTAGAACCCGGTTAACCAATGCTCATGGAGTGCAGGTTAGTATTCAAACTGTGCGGCGAAGACTACACGAAGGAAATATGCACGCCCGACGACGCGCTAGTTGTCCTCTTCTACTACGCAATCACAGAGCAGCGAGAAGAGCTTGGGCATTAGAACACTTACATTGGCGGCTTGAATGGCAGAACTGTATGTTTTCTGATGAGTCAAGATTTACGCTTCATCGTAAAGATGGTCGTGTAATGGTATGGAGGAGACCAAATGAAAGATACAGGGAGGAGATGATGGAACCTCGAGTTGCATTTGGTGGTGGCGGAGTTACTGTTTGGGGTGGAATAATATTCAATGGTAGAACAAATCTGATTGTTTTTCAAAATGAATCAGTAAATGCAGCTCGTTATATGGATAGGTGCTTATATCCTGAAGTGATTCCTTTTGCTGATAATTTCGGTCCTGACTTCATTTACATTGATGACAACGCCCGTCCACATCGGGCAGCTGTCGTAAATGAAGTTTTTGAAAATCATAATATTCATCGTATGAGATGGCCTTCTCGTTCGCCGGATTGTAATGCAATTGAACATATCTGGGCATATTTGAGTAGGCAACTTTCACTCCGGGAACAACAACCCACGACATTGCCTGAATTGGTTCAAGCTATTGAAGAGCAGTGTTTGCTAGTCCCACAGGCTTTTATCAATACCCTAATAATGAGTATGCCTGAAAGATGCGAAGCTGTTCATCGTTCAAGGGGAGGTCCTACAAGATATTGAAAGCTTCTTCTGTACTTTATTTTTGTTTTATTATTGTTTTCTTTTGTTACATAATTCAATAAATGTAATAATATCCTATAAGCTTCTTTATTTTAGGACACACTGTATGCCCTTATTGAGGTTTATAAAAAAATCCTCCAACTTTTCTAGCTCTTGAAATATCTGTATTGATAACTTTTCTAATGCCTGGTTTAACTTTATTAAAAATATTGTAAAAAAAGACAGAAAGGGATTGTATTCACTATTTTATACAGATTAGCAGAGCTGTCAAGACCTGTTTGATCTGTCCAATAATAATAAAAAAATGTTTTGTGCAATCAAGGAAACCCACATTCCAAATAGCCAAATTTGAAATTGCATTTTTTGTCATTTACGCCTATAAGCTAATTGTTTATTTTGAGTCACACTGTATGTCTTTAACCAGGTTTATATAAAAACATCCAGATTACTCATCTCATATTACAAGATTTGTTTTCCACCATACAAATACGTGAAAATTTGGCTTTCTAGAAAAAAAAACGTTTTTCTTTTGTTTCAGAGGGGTTATCAAAAACCGTCAAATACGTCCCGAGATATGGAGTATACCTATAAACACAAGACATAATTTTCACCTTTGAATCATTATTAACAAAATGGGAGATGGATGAAAAATTATAAAATTTACATAGCTTCTTCCCACGCGTTGTATATCATAGAAAATTCGATTTCAAACAAGGTCACATATAACATGCAAATCTAGGAGAATTGACCTTTCAAATGCAAAAAGTGTATCTCAATTCGTTCACTCGATTTAAAGTTATACCTGTTTGAAAATGGGTGAGAAAATCGCGTGGCTCACTTTCACTGTTGCGTAGTTTATTATGGTCAGATATTTGTCACTGATTTACACTGTCAGTGTCCATGCAGTGTTAATATTTGTCAGCAGTCAAACAGTTTTTATGGTCTGGAAAAACAAGCAGATGCATCATTAGAAACAGTTGAAAATATTAATGTTGATTTTACTGAATCAAATATTAAAAAGAAAACACTAGCTCATAATAAAAACTACAAAATGACTGTGGCTAAATTTGAACAAATTGCAAATATATTATCTTACAAGGGTAAAAAAGAGTTCTATACACATTACGATCAAATTACAGCATTACAGAATTTAGTAGTACCTAATAGTTACAGTCCAAGAAATTTCTACTGATCAAATACTTGATACTCTTGAAATTACTTCATCTATCAGTAAGATGGGCATTATTCCTAATAAAGAACAGCCTGAAAAAGTAATACATGATGAGCTAACATCTAATGTAAATACCAAAAAGGGCTATTAATTTACCTGATACTCTACTTAAAAATTTGATGGACTCATATTCTGCTAAGGAACACCATGAACTAGTAGCTGATGCACTAACATACACAAAAATCCCCAGAGAACTTTACACGTGATCAAATACCTGATGCTTTTCTTAACAATATGAATAGTCAAAATATTATACAGGATCAGGTGTCTGATACTTTAACAATTAACAATATCGTGAATCCGCTTCCCATTAAAGAACACCCAGAACCCGTGAATCAACACCCTCAACCCCTATATCTGTTCAAATACCTAATATTTCACATAACAATATAATAAAAAGGCTTCCCTATGCTACAATCGAGGCTACAATAAAAAAAAGTTGTCAGAGTAACTTAGATGCATTGGCTAGTACAACCTTAGTAAAGAAACAACTGATAAACCGATATATACTTAAATAATAATACAACAAAAAGACTTAAAAAACATTAACGTAAAAAATAATTACATCTGGTTGACCAAGGAGACCTACCCAAACACTTACTGGATTAAAAAATACAAAAACATTTGGACCTCTTTAAAAATTATTCAAATCGTGTTAAAGAAAATTTTTTTATTAAAAATATTATTCAAAATAATGATATATTCATCATAAATGAAATTATGAAATACAAATCTCTAATTGATGAGAGTCTGATTTCATATCATTATAAAATTATTTTTTTGTTGGAACCTGAGGTAGACCTAAAAATAATTGAAAGGTTTTTAGGACTCTTATAATAAGCTTTTAAAATTTAAAGCAGAAGCAGAACAAACAGAAAAATATTATTGCAATTTTTTCTTAAAACAACTTTCCAACGATTGTATTAGGTGTGATTCTTGTTTACTTTGGTACGATTTTAAATGTACTTCTCTAAAAAATTACCTGTTAAAAATGAAAAATGGTTTCGTTCTTTATGTACAAATTCCGATTTGCAGATACTGGGTTGAATTACAAAATGTCTGCTGGTAAATTTGCAGCCACAAATCCTTCCGAAATAAAAGTTTTTTTACTTATGTTATTTTAATATAAGGTTACATTGCTTACATATGCCAATTTACCTGCAGACCTTCTATAATTTCGACTTCTAGAGTTTTAAACTTGATCTCATCCTGGATCTCACCCTTTTAATTTATTTTATTTTAGAGTTTGTTCTTTTTGTTACTCGTTTTGTTATTTACAAATATCTAATACTTGTGCAATGTTATCTAGTGAGAATGTAGTTCCTACTTTCTGTATAATAAATGAATTAAAATATTTTCTAATGTGTTTAATTTTAAAGTGTGCCATATGCCCATTTATAAGATAGGAAAGGGACCTTAATGCTAGATTATCACAGAACTTAGTAGTCCACAACTTATCCGACAAACTTAGAGGCTAATTCTACAATTAAAAAACTTCGTATGAACATATGTCCTAAACGTATTAGCTTTTGAACAACAGGGTGTTAAAAATTTAAAAAAATATATTTTTTATAATAACTTACACACAATTTGAATATTTTTAATAAATTTGGGGGTGCCTTTTATGCACCAAAAGACATTTTGGCATGCAAGAAAAATATAATTTTTACCAGTTTCGTCCATGGTTAGTTAATTAAAAAAGTTTTTTTTTAATATTTAACACACCGTAGTTCAAAAACTAAGACGTTTAGGACATATGTTTATATAAAGTTTTTTTCTTATTTTCTGTTGTAGAATCGCCCCGTAAAGTTTGTCGGTTGAGTTACTGGACACCCTGTATGTATGTAGGTAATTTGATTAAAATTGATGAAAACCTTGATGTCTTTTGGTGCCTAAACGGAAGGTTTATCAACTTTAATTTTTAAGTTTTTGATTGTCTATAAAATGGGGCCCGCAGTTTTGCGATATCTGTCAAAATAAAAAAGTTATGATGTAAATAAATTTTAAGTTTTAGGTAAAATCCCCTTTGGCGGTATTTAAAAAAGTACCTTTGTCCTAAAATTTCAGGATCTGCAAAGCTCGATTTGTGTGCCAAATATCAACTGGATTGGTCAAAAAAGTAAATGCAATATGGCGAAAAAACCAAAATAAAAATTGAACTTTGACGGCTTGTAACTTGAAAACGAATGACATTTTTGAAAAAAAATATTAAGCTCTACCCTTATTATTTGTCAAAGCAAATACCCACCCTGTATATATATATATATATATATATAAATTACTCAAAATGTTAAAATATCATTATCAGTATTAAAAAAAAATCATGCTTTACGGTTATTTGTAGATACGGGGGTGGGTACAGAGGTTTTTAACTAATAACCTGAAAACTTGATAGAAAAGAAATGGTCTAAAGCAACTAGAAATCGAGAAAGATTTTGGTTCTAGTTAGTCTATTTTTGCTCTTATATCTATCTGGTAGTGTTGTTTTAACCCACAGAAACTTAATTAAAACATCGAGCTTGCACAATGTGTATATTTACCGTGAAGAAAAAAAAGTTTTTGTTTTTAAATTATGGCTTTATTATGCTTTTTTACTATTATAGTAGTTACATAATACTAAATTTACATTACATTATAGGGTGTTTCAAAATTCACTACAAATATTTTATCGGTGTATTTTTTAGGTTAACAATAAGATTAAAAATATTAAATTGAAGTTGAGTTAAGCAGTAGCTTAATTAAATAAGAAGACAGTTAACTTTGTCAAATAGATTAAAAGTTGTGCAAAGATGTAATGTGTAATAAAAAATTTAAATTTGAAATTATAAACGCTTCCTTTTTGAATTTGAAAATGCTAACCGAACTTTTTTAAGAATTTAGATTTAACCCTAAATTTTTTATTTGGGCAGACCTTTTAATACAAACAAATAATTTTTGGGATTTTAAATTGGTCCATATTTATTTTGATTGCATTAAAAGGAGCGTGATAACTTTAGTAAGATCCCAAATATTTAAAATTAAATCTTTATTATTTATCGCGATATGACAACACCGCGTTTTAATTAAAAATTAGCAACAATGCTAATATCACTGATCAATAAGGCATGACTTAAACTCCAAAATACCAAATCTTACAAACACAGCTTTAGCGGCTCTAAAGATATTTAGGCGTTAACATACTTTTTACTTAAAGTGTCATATCTCAGCAATAAAGACATTTTTAAAAATTTAGAAACTACTAAATTTGATCTGTCCGATTTAATGGAATAAAAGTAAATGGGTCATTTTATTTAAACAAATAAAAAAATACCTATAACATTAAACTAGGACATCTGGAAACAGTGCCGATCATATTATTTAATTCCACGTGTCCAAAACACATTAAAAACTAAATTTTATAAATAAAGCTTTAGCGGTTAAAAAGATAGTTTTTTTATGTTAAAGAGTTGCTGTATTTTTTTATAACCCACATACGTAACGTAATTTATAATTCTTTATGCAACCACCTAAACCAATTATTTTTAGAGTTTGTATTCTAATCTAACAGGTGTCAAACAGATGCCTAATAGGGTTATTTTGACTCAGTAGCATAAAAAGAAACTGCAGCTCGTTAAAAATGGTTTTATTACCGATGTGCAATATTCTTAATCTTATTATGTGTGTAAATTAAAAAAGAAAATAGTTGGTTTTAAACAACAATGATATACATATACCGCCCGACAAAAATGTATTTCTCGTATAAAAAGTTATAAGTTAATGTGTAGAATGTAGGCGTTGTTGCTTCCTGGTGTTAGACAAGTATACGGTTTTAAGAAAGTAACGTAATGGAAAATATCTTATGACCTCGACGGTTTAGAAAAAATGTGTTGTTATATTTTGGTTTTCTCAAATGCTTACAAAAATTCTTACAGGGTGAATTTTTTCTATGTTTGGCACAGAGATCTCAGAAACCGCTTCAGCTACAGAAATGGTTAAATAAGGAAAGTGTTGTAGTGTTTAGGGCTTAGTTTAAATCACTTTTTGTTTCTTCCAAAAAAATCATGCTCCTTACTACATACCGGGTATCGACAAATTTATTAGACAAGCCATACCTCCCAGAATATTTGCCATATCAAAAATAAGTAAACAGTATGAGCGAAGGGAAAATAACACATATTTTTTATTTCCCTGTTACTTTTGGTTTAACCAAAAATGGCTTTAGTTTTGAATTTTTAAATGGAACACACTGTATATTTTGTCATTTTTAGATCCCCAAGACAAGTCTAAGTCAAAATCTGACATTTTTGTTTTGTTTTTGTTTTAGTTACTAATATGAAAGACAGGGGAAAATAATTTGGCAAATTGTAATTTTTGTCTAACTATATTTTTTAGGGGCCATCCTTTTTAGGCAACCTCTAATCATATATTTTTTTATCTTTGGACAAGCCACGAACGAGCTTAAATACTAACGTACCGTAGGTGTCTAAATATAAAGGATTTTTTGGTAATTTTCTAGAAAATGGGAGCAACTCCGATTTTGACGAAATTTGGTATACGGGGGTTTTTGGGGCGCTGATCACGAATCTGAAAGAATTATTTGGCGGAAACGTTTCGTTCTCGAGATATCCATCATCAAAGTGGATATTTGAACTAACCTTATTTTTACTGTATTCCCCTTGTTTTTGCACACAATTCTTGATTTTTACACTAAATTGACATACCATGTTTCATATACACTTTTTAAATACTTGATTTTTTATTTATTTTACCCGTTTTTTCCATTTATTTACGAAATCCATTGTAGCAACGTCACGGCCATTTTATTACTAGGGATTTTTTTCCGCCCAAGGTTGCCCACTGTGAAAAACAAATGAATGGCGCCACAGTTTGATATTTGAATTTGAAATTAAATAATTTAGTTTTGTAACAAAAAGCAAGCTAAAATGGAGTTTTCCCTTATTACTTTTTTAACGTTCATAACAAATCAAGAAAATTTAATTAATTACTTAATAGATTCGGGCGTTTTAAAAGAAACGCGATCTTGCCCTAAATGTGGAAGTGTTTGCGGATTAAATAAAACAACTTTAATGTTTTATTGTAACAAAAATATCAAAGAAGCAGCAAGAAGAAGAAAACACTGTGCAGATTTAAAGAAAGCGGAAGAAAAGGCACCTTCTTTGAGTCCCATTTGCCAATTCAAAAAATATGCCAGTTTGTGGCATATTTTCTCCTCTTTACGCACCCTAGGGTGCGGGTAATGCAGAAAGAACTAAAATTAGGCCTCCAATCAATTGTGGATTGGAGTAATTTTTGTAGGGAGGTAATTATATGAATAATTATTATGTGTGAACACAAATTTTAATTTTTAATGTATTCTTTAAGATATGCATGAGCTGGTGCCAAAAGAATTCAGTGAAACTGGGGGTCAGGGAAAATATGTGGAAATCGACGAAGCAAAATTTGGGAGAAGAAAATTTGAAAGGGGAAGGATTATTGAGGGTCAATGGGTATTTGGGGGTTTTGAACGGGGTAGTAATAAGATTTTTTTGGTACCAGTCCCGAATCGTAATGCAGAAACTTTAATGGAAGTAATAAAAGAGTGGATAAATGAAGGAACAACTGTGATATCCGATTGCTGGAGGTCATATAGAAACATCGACCAACATGGCTTTAGTCATTTAACCGTAAACCACAGTTTAAGCTTCGTAGATCCACAGACTGGTAAGTCAATTTTTAAGAAAAAATTGATACAAGTAAAACTAATTCATGTATATGTTTTTTTAGGTGCTCATACTCAGAATATTGAGAGGGTCTGGAGAGAAGTTCGGTCGAATATTCCACGTTATGGGAAAAGAGAGTACCATTACGTGGGATATTTGGCCGAATATCTCTTTAAGAGGCAACATCCTCATGAAAAGAGGATTCACGAATTTTTTAAGGCGTTAAAAAATCTTTAGTTTTAAATATTATTGTTAATTTTTTGGTTTTTATTTAAATGGTTAATATATAAATGTCTATTTATTATTACGTTACTGGTTTTACTACTTAAAATAAGATAAAATTTAATTAAATTTTTGGTAAATATTTATTATAATATGTATTTTTATAATTTAGTAATAATTTTTCTATCGAACTGAACGCCTATCTCCATTTAAATCTTCATATATGTTATGTACAACACATTTGCTAAAATATCGGCTTCTTCTTGTTATCCCCTCAGTTTCATTTAACCAATAATTGTATAAATCCAATATTGTTTTATAGTATGTATTCATAAGTTTTGCACCTTTTATCCGAACCAAAACATTGTAGGCCTGCATAGGATCCCTTATTCCATTAAAAAAAAAAAAAAAAAACTTAAAATTTGGACTCTTTCTTTATATGTAAATGTTGTAGATTTTATAGCCGACTTTATGAATTCCGGCCATTTATTATATGGACCGATTATATCTTTGCACCAGCCATAAAAAATCATCTAAAAATTTTTATAATTTAGCAAATACTACACCAAAATGTATAATAAGCTAATCCTTACTTGGTCTATACATATATTTGTAATAAATTGACATTTTTTCCTCAATATTGAGTACTTTTTTGGCTTCCATGTCTTTAAAACTTTTAAAACTTTTGAAATGTAACCAAACTAAGAATAAATCAAATTTTCAAATTCAAATAGTAAGGTGTGGCGCCATTCATTTGTTTTTTCACAGTGGGCAACCTTGGGCGAAAAAATCCTAAGTAATAAAATGGCCGCGACGTTGCTACAATGGATTTCGTAACTAATAAACCAATTTATTTGCGATTAAAATAAAAATAAAGTTATAAATTAAAGATCATAGCCACCTAGATGCAAAATCACAAATGGTTTTAAAAAATTAGGTCGGTAAAATTACTTTTAAAAGTAAAAAAAAAATACTTTTTAAAATTGTCCCAGAAATCTAAAAATGATAAAATATACAGGGTGTTTAATTTATAAATTCCAAATTTGAGTCATTTCCCGTTAAACCGGAAGTAACCAAAATGTGATAAATATGCAAAAACTCTTCTCTTTCCATACCATTCACTTATACCAAGTCTCATTTTGACATAGCCCAGTTGATATTTGGAATAGAAAAAAGTTTAAATAAAAAAACTTGTGGATAATTATTTTCTTAGTAGAAATGTATAATCCAATATTTATTGTAGTAGTCCGATTTTGAACTACAATATAAACTTTGCATTTTTAAAATGAAAACCGTGATTGGTTATTACATTTTTACAGAGAGTTCTTTAGGTTTTTTAACGATGTATATAAAGATATACTTTAAATAAAAATATAACGTAGTTTTGTATATAATAATTTTAAATTTGTGTTTTCTAATTGGCCACGAAACAATAACTAAACTAGTAAGGTTGAAAATTCCTTTCTTTTTTTTGGCATCTTTTACAATCAATATTTTATCTCTTCTACTCTTGTGAGACTTAGGCCCTCCACACATGGGTCGGTAAAACACCGACGAGACCGAGATTCGACAAGCTTTCGATAGTATGCATGCATATATTCGTGTTTGAAGTAGCGATAACCGTACAGAAACGAGCATACGTTTATTAGTTAATTTTTACTATATATTCAGCCAATGAAATCAAATGTCGATTGGAGAGCGCCGATGTACCTTGAACCCGACCGCAACGTGGAAAAACTACCCCTTTGGATTATGCCACTGGGTCAAAAGAGTGCCATAATAGAGCCCTCTAACACAAGTACGAAAAAGCCTAAATCCTACCGAACATTATTTTACAGACAAAAAATAAAATATTTTGTTACCTGACGGTTGACTTCCTTAGGTATCTTTTTTACTTAGTTTAATTTAAACTTAAAAACGTTCCCAATAAAAGACCATAAAACGTAAAATGTCAAAAAATTTATTTTGGCGACGAAACCACAGGTTTTGCTGATTGGTGACAGAACGGATAAGAGGGGTTGTGCAAAAATGTTTAAGAGATTCAACAAATCGTTTGATATAAATTGCCAATATAGACACAGAGCTACAATAGAGGTCCTGACAGAGGTCCTGGAATCGTATAGTAGTGGGTTGCATAGCTCTGATTACGTTATCATGTTTACGGGCCCAGAAACTCAGTTATAGGCCGTCAACCAACTGGAACTACATTAGAAAGGATTGAAAGGGTGGCCATCGTCGACGAATGTTATTTTTGGTGGGATCACCTAGAGTGTCGGAGAGCAGAAAGATTCTTAACAAATTCATAGAAATTCAAGAACGAAAGAATTCTAGAGTATTTTAATAAAAAATGTCTCATAAATTTTGTCAAAGGCTGGAAAGTATGGTATTCGCTACGATAATCACCATAATGTAACATGGAGTTATAACGAAAAATATACTTTTATGGAACAGCTATGCTTAGATTACATAAAAACTCGAAGAGATATTGAACAAGACCACAATATTATGCAAGCGCGTTTGGACAAGCTTTTGAACGATCATCAGCGGGGTGCTACTGCACGGGTCAGCCCAGTACAGCGACAAACTTAAGTGATGATTTAGGGTCGATCGGTTGCAATGTGGTGAATGAAGAGGCCCTGGACCATTGCAGTGTTGTGCCTATTGGAAAACAGTTTTTTCGACCAAAGTGTTACTCAGCAAGAACCTAACCTGAATAATGGTGTCGATGGCGGAGCTCATACCAATAAAAACTCTCTCAGTATTATCTATCAAAATGTGCGAGGACTGAACTCGAAGTTGAGCGAATTTTGTGCGAGTGTCTGGGCTACATCGGACGAATATGAAATAGTTGTTTTAAGCGAGACCTGGTTGCATGATGGTGTTAGCGATGGTGAGTTGTTTCCCAATATGTTTAATGTCTTTAGAAAGGATCGTGTTTGTAATGCCAACTGTAAATCTAGAGGGGAGGAGTGTTGATAGCAACAAAAAACAGTTACAATATTGATATTATGAATACACAATTTAGTGATAATAACATAGATCTTGTCTGTATAAAATTTAATTTTAGTGAATTCAAATATATATATATATTTTTTGCAATATACGTTATACCTACTTGTACTCTGCAATCATATGAAAACTTATATGAATTTTTGGAAAGGCAGCGTTATTTATTTAACTCAAACTTTGTAATTATAGGTGACTTAAACTTATCACATTTGAAGAAATATTATGACAGTGGTGAAACGGATAAATTTGTTGAAAGTTTTATACAGTTCTTAAGTTTTTATAATGTTAATCAATTTAATCGAGAGCCTAATTATATGAATCGAATATTGGATGTTGTTATCACAAAATCTAATTGTAAAGTGGTTAGAAGTGACTTTGGTTTAGTCACAGAGGATCGATACCACCCCTCACTTAAAATCTCTATAGCCATACCAAATTTAATTAAAAAAGAGATAGTCTCCACTACTTCATCTTATAATTTTAGAAAAGCCGACTATTTATCGTTATACTATAGTTTCTCTAGAGTAGACTGGAAGTTTCTTGAAGTCCATACCAATGTCAATGAAGCTGTTACTGATTTCTATAACAAAATATATGACATTTTTGACATGCATATTCCAAAAACTAAACAAAAATCAAAAAATATCCGACTTGGTTCAACAGATTAATTATAACTAAGCTTAGAAGTAAAGAAAAACTAAGGAAAAAATACAGCAAAACTAAAGATATTAACATATATTTACGATATAAAAAAATAAGAAAAGAATTAAAGTCTGATATTAAAAATGCTGAAAAAGTATATCTAAATACAATACAAAGAAATATTGGTGTGGACTCACGATCCTTTTGGTCTTTCATTAATAGTAAAAGAGGCTCTTTTCATATTCCCAATAGAATGTCCTTGAATGGTGAAGAGTTTAGAGGAGGTGAGGAAATTTCTAATGCCTTTGCAAAATATTTTAGTAGTGTATACTCACATGATCAAGGAAACAACCCTAATATTTTGGAAAATATCAATGCCCCAACAGTATTGCTGAATAGTGTTGCAATTAAAGACGTGTTGGAATCCCTAGGGGAATTAAAGGACGGTAAAGCAATTGGGCCGGACAAAACTCCATCATTTATATTTAAGGGATTTCAAGAACTATTGTCAATTCCTTTGTTATTCTTATTTAATTTGAGCCTACAAACTAACACATTCCCAGATGAATGGAAAAAAGCTAGGATATGTCCAATATTCAAAAAAGGTGATAAGTCAGATATAAGTAGCTACCGTCCAATTGCAGTGCTGTCTACACCGGCCAAGGCGTTCGAATCAGTTATTTTTAAGTATATATATTTGTCGGTCCAACATGGTATTGCAATTTTTCAACATGGTTTTATAAGGGAAAAGTCGACTGTGAGCAATTTAATGGCAATAACCCAGTATGTCTCGGATGTTTTAAATACACGTGGCCAGGTAGATGTTGTCTATACAGATTTTGAAAAAGCATTTGACAAGGTATCTTTTACGATCTTAATTGATAAATTGGATAAAGAATTTGGTTTTCATCCTAACTTAATTAAATTTTTAGAATCATATCTCCATAATCGCCAGCACAATGTGTTTATAAAGGGTTACAAGTCGAATACATTTAAACCGACGTCAGGCATACCACAGGGATCCAATCTTGGCCCTCTGTTATTTCTTCTGTACATAAATAGTGTCACTACAGTGGTAAAAATGTCTCTTGCTTGCTTTTTGCTGACGACCTAAAAATCTATTATGAGATAAAAAATTATGAAGACTGCAATAAACTACAGGCAGATATAGACAACATTTCCGATTGGTCCTTAGACAATAAGCTTTATTTTAATATAAGAAAATGTGTGGTTCTTACATATACAAGAAAATTAACACCAATAATTTTTCCATACACTGTTCAGGGCTCTCCTCTATCTAGAGTGTCACAAATAAAGGATCTGGGTGTAATTTTTGATTCAAAGTTAAACTTTAATTTACATATTGCTGATGTGGCGGGTAGAGCTTGCAGGATGTATGGTTTTATTGTGCGAAATACAAGAGATTTTAGAAGTTCTGAGTGTTTAAGACAATTGTATACATCTTATGTAAGAAGCATTTTGGAATACGCGAGTATAATTTGGTGTCCTTATTATGAATGTCACAAATATTCTCTTGAAAGGATACAAAATAAAATGACCCGATACATTTACTTTAGAGAAGTGGGCATTTATGATTTTACTATACCATCATCCTCCCTTTGTGACAGATATCATTTGGAATCCTTAGAAAAACGCAGACAGATATCTTGCATGCTCTACTTGCATAAGACAGTAAATGGACTTTTTAATGATACGACATTTTTAACAAATCTCACTTTTAATACCCCCATTTACAATACTAGAAATCCAGTAACTTTTTATATGCCTAGTGTAGCCAATAACAATAGTCAGTTAGGATCTCCATTGTACAATATATGTAGAATCTATAATAAAATCCAAAATAGTGTAGATGTATTTAGCGATAGTTATAACAGATTTAAGGCTAGAATTAGAGATATACTGTGATTTTCTGTTGTTTTGATTGTTTAATAACTTTTAACCTTCTGTTTTTTTTTCTACTTTTTGTACTTAGTAATAGGATTCATTCATGTAATAAATCTGTTAAGTTAATTTAATCCTTTTTTAACTTTTCATGGGGGCCTTTTGTTTTGTTTTTTCGTCATTACTATATCTTGCAGTTACCGTTCCTGTTATTTTATAATTTTCTAATTATCATGTTTCTGTTTTTGAAGGATGCGTTTTCTTTTATTTATTATACCAACTTCCTACAACAATTTAAAGATGGCACTAATAGTTTTACTTTCTTACATTTATTAACATATTTCTTAAGACTTGATGCCACAAAAAAAAAAACATTTCAGTATGTATGTTGAAAGATAAAACTTCGGTTGTTTAAGTGAGAGAGTTTTACGGTATTTTTTAACATTCCATAGCATGTGTCCTTCTAAAGATTAAAATATTATTTTCTTTATTATATAATTACAATTTATGGTAAGTACCAACATCTCTGTATCCCCTTCATAATATTATTTCTCAAATTTCTATATATATAAAAAAAAGCATTAACTCTTTGAATTGTTTTGTATGTTTTGTTTTATACCTCTGTTTTTAATTTATATAAAAAAATTTTTTTGTTACATGTGACAATTTTTTACAAAAAAATTACAAGTATTTTTTCATTTTAGGCTTGATAATGCCTCAAAAGAGAGGCGAAACGTCGCCAAAATAAATTTTTTTGACATTTTACGTTTTATGGTCTTTGTTTAAAACCAATTTTAAATATAAAAACTTAAATATTTGTTTTTAGGTAAATTTTTTCTGACCATTAAAACTTATAAAAATATGTTTTTTATTTGCATGAGTTAAAAAGATTTATATTAAAGGATGAGATGAACGAAAGGTAATTTATTATATAATTAGTTTAATTATTTAGTGCTTAATAACGTAAAAAAACTAATAAAAAAATTATTATGTCCAAAACCATGTTATTTTTTAAAAGTACATCTTGGTATATATCGTTGCAAATTATAAAAGGCCTGTGTCGATGCCAACAATGGTTTTCATTTTAAATAAGCATTTTTTTGTCGTATCTCAAAAAGAAACAACTACAATAAATATCGGATTGTACCTTTTCATCAGAAAGATCATGATGTACAAGTTTCACATCAACACTTTTTCTATTTCGAATATTAACGGAGCTACAGAGGAAAAACAATTTAAAAAAATGTTTCTTTTTAAATCTAGCCATGATGATCGTTTTTTTTAAGACAAAACAGTAATTTAAAAACATTAAAAACTACGATTCTGTCCTCATTTAACCTCATTGTAGCTGCGGCATTTTCTGAGTCGTCGGTTGGCTGGTTTATATCTTTGACAATGTACTGTGATTTAAATATTTTTATGCAAGGGACGTTGATAATTAGTTTGTCAACCTTTTGCGTAAATAAGTTAATTTAAAAAAACTGACATAAAGGGTTGTTGCAAAGAAATACTTAATTTTGTGTTTTATAAAAAAAGTATTATTGGCAAAACTGTCGTTGATGTAAATTTCTGTTTCTTAATAATTTTAATTTAAATGCCAACCTGCTTGGGTTGGATTTGGAAACTTTAAAAATATGTATTTATGTAGTAATCATTTCCTGAACAGCAATTATAAGACAGAAAAAAAGTAGTTCAAAAGAGTGATGCGGTGTCGAGAACATGCCATTTGACCAGAACCTCGATGAGCTTAAAGTTTTAACACCTAAAAGAATTATTTAATGTATTTTCATTATCATCGGAGCAATTTTTAACCGCAATAATTTTGTTGAATGTAATTAAAGGCAAACGAAGAAATTACGCGTAAACAAGAACTTGCAATGTCATTTTTTATAAATCTCCAACTACCTATTCTTTCTTCAGACGGCATCTGCGTCATCTAATATTCGAAATGGACCGGTCAAAATCTTTTTAAGACAGGATATAATGAAAAAATTAAAAAACAACTCTAGAAAAAGTGTGAATTTATGGAGCCCTTAAAACGAAAATGCAGTGTGACATTTGACGAAATGGCGAACTTGAAGTAATAAAAAAAATGGATATTGTTGAAGCATTTGAAGATCTGGGTCCTTTAGGCAAACATCACGACACGCAACACATGACTTAGTTTTTATAATCATGGCCTTTATTTGTCTTAAAAACTACCAGTTTCATATTTTTTCTCATTTATAAATTGGCAAAACTTTAAAAAAATTATTTGTTACTTCTTAAATAATCTCACAGACATTGGTTTTCTCCAAAAGTTCTTGTTTGTGACCAAGGTACTAACAATAGAGGAGCAATAAACATTTTGGGGGTTAAGACTTAAAGGCCATATTTTTACTTTAGAGGTAAAAAAATATTTACAATTTATGACGACACTCAAATGTTTAAAAGTTTTGGAAACAATTATTATCAGGGGATTTTTCAATATCAGTAGAGTCGATTTTCAAATGAGAAAGTATTTCCAACTGGGAGAGTAGAATCTCAGCTAAGGTCCAACTCAGCTAGGGTGCTATTCAACTGTGAGGTTGGTTTGGTCCAAGTGGTGTGAGTCTTGAAACCGGACTGGTAGTTTGGAGGTCATCCAGGAGTCTGGAAATTCAGATGGAAACCCATGTCCGCAAGTAGCCATACAAGAAATGCCAAAATTTTCAATACTTGATATTTTAAAAATCATTTAAAAATAACGAATTATTATTTGCATTACTTTTTTCTATTTAACATTAAATACAATTTTTTTAGACACTCATTTAGATTTGTAAAAGGTAATTGGTATGTGTGTACCTACATATATTTGCTTTTAAAATTTATCCACAGGGCGGTAAATTCATGAATTTCCCTGCGCCAAAGGTATAACGTTTTTATCTTCAACATAATTTTTAAGAAATATTAAATTTATCAGACAATTATTATTACCAATTCCTTTCTTTTAACAAAATTTTCTAAACTTATGAGAACTTATGTAAAACCTGTAAATTTGTAAATATTCATTTTATGAAGTAAGATTGTAAAGTTTGTATATAGAACTGTGGTGTAAAAAGGTGACAAAAGAAGATAGTTTTCTTTTGGGGAATATATAAATATAAAATATTCATTTAACTGTATTCACCATTGTTTTAATTGAAGTTCTGTACATTATGGTTTCTGGTTTTAACCATCAAAAAATCAGTGGCGCTCAATAATTTCAGATAGATTTTAATTTAATATTTATGTTCAAACAATAGACATAGAAAACAGCCCAAACGAACCCATGCCTCGCTAAAGCTGCCGGAGTCTTTTGGTATTCTTAATGGGCAAATAAACAGCAATAATAATTAATGCCACTTGTTTGACTCGGTATAGAAGGTGATATTTGTTACAGACACAAATTTGTTTTATTGAGAGCATTAGTTACTACCAATATGTTTAAATTTGTAAATGGACTCTTCAAAATAAAAAAAAAGTTAAACAAAAGTTAAAAACATATACATGATGTTTCTAAACAAATGCGAACAATTTTGGGACGGTGATTGTGTCAAAATAAAGGGTAGTTTGCTTTTATAAGCTGGGGTCAACACTTAAACATTAGAGAGATATTGCGAACATAAATTATCATAAAAATCTTTTTATGTTGCTGCTAAGAAATTATTAGGCATTGAATTTAAACTACCAAGGAATGTCAAATAAAGTCATATTACAAATGCCTTAATTGGTGACAGAAGAAAAATAGATATTTTTATAAAATAAGTTTTTCGTCTCGGCAAGAGATGATTTAGCATTTATTTTTTTATTTGAAATTGGTAAGTTAAACAAAACAAATACAGAAGTCAAAAAAAGTTTCTTAATAATCCAATCTATCTAAATTTATCATTTTTGAGGTCTTTGCCTAAGTTTAAATTTGGATTAGCAAGAACGATAGGGGTAGTCTTTTCCACCACTTTCATTAATTTTGAAAAGTGCAAAATTATAGAAAGTGTATTTTTATAAGGGCAATATTTTAGTAGAACTTTGTTATTTTAGCACTTTTCATTTTTGAGATAAGAAATGTATTTTTTGCCATATTTGTACGCGATATCTCCCAAATGGTTGACTTTTAACCTAATGTTTATAGAGCAAACTACCCCTTTATTTTAAACAAGGAATTACCTCGCAAAATGTTTTTGCATTTGTTTAGAAACAGCCTGTATAAGACAACCAGTTGTTATTTACAGTTACGGATTGCTTTCTAAATGATAGTTGATTATTCTGGTTATATATCAAATTAGGTTGCACAAAAGCAGATTCATCCCAATAGCTTATTATTATTACCTCTTTTATTCATATCGCCCATTGGTTTAAACACACTGTTTGCAGTAATTTTTAATACTAGAGCCAATGGCAATGTTAGAAGCATCTACAAATAAATAAAGTATTCCAGTGTTCATTGGAAGTGGTGCTAGAATTTTTAACACATATTTTGTAATTTTGTCAAATACCAGTTGGCATTCTTCAAACCAACTAATGATATTTTTTGTTTTTCTTATTTTAGCTGGCTTAGTAATAAGTGCATGAAGTGGTACTTAACACTTCTGCAAGATTTGAAAAAACCTATATTGAACACTCAGTATACAAAGTATACATTTTAATAACCTAGGTTACTTAACATTGGAATTTTTCTAAATACAAAACAAGTCGTGATAAGTCAGGTGTTAAACCATTAAAAAATTATAAACTAATAATAATAAAAGGAAAGAAAGGGGTACTTATTTTAAAAAAGTATTATACTGGTAAAGTTATACATTTGATGCAAAGTAGAATCTGACTTGAAGATATGCTCTATATTGGTTAAGGCGGATTCATTTTTTGAATGGTCTTCTTGTTGAGTACTCGCCTGAAATAATGGGACCGCTTCGGTCCTGGTCCCGGGTATGAGCGTGTTCAGCTATTGACCCCTAGCCAGACTGGCCGGTCTCGCCTGAAACAAAATAAGAAAAACCCACAAAACCAAAATTCTAATTAAAATCGACGTTTCGGTGGCAAGTCTGCCACCGTTGTCAAGAGATGCAAAAAATTAAGTTAAAAATAAAAATAAAATATTAACTAATATTTAAATTAAAAAATGATTAAAATTTAAGATTATTTCTGTATCTCAAACTGAAAATAGTCATATATGTCAATGACTATTTTTTCAGTTTGAGATAAAGCATGTGGGAATTTTTAATCATTTTCTTAATATTGAATTAATATTTTATTTTATTTACAACAGACACAACTTGACTCTTTGCTGTGAAATGCCACCAAGAGTCACTTTGTATTAAATTTTGATTTGTTTTCTTTTATTTTGTTTCCAGTGACCAGCTGAGTAGAGGTCAATAGGGCGGCAATCAGCTGCGGGTTCAAAGCCCGGTGCTCCCATGCTCCGAGGCACTCACGGGAGACATCCTGACTCCAAAGGTACTGGGTATTCCCATTGTCACACAGTGTGGGAAGAAGAAGGATGTAGTTTAAAGTATTTATACTGGTCAAAAAATTGTATTTGTTCCAAAATATAATTTTTTATTTATTTTTTAAAAGTGAGTTTAAAGTGTCCTATACCTCATCCAAGCTTACGCACCCCAAGGCGACGTATTCGGTCAACGAAAAATACGTTGTCACAATTATGATAATAGTTAATCATACTTTACAAAGCGTTGCAGTTGTTTTAAGGTGTTGGGTTCGAATCAATACTGTCTTCTAAAGGTGCAACACCTTGAAAAAGAAATATTATGATCTTAAAATGTAAGTTGGGCAACACCAAATTGACATTTTGTGGGTTTTTAAATTAATACCTATAAGTATTTAACCTATGAAAAAATCCTTTAGGTGTTTAAAGTGTTTTAATCTCAGTTTTACTAGCCACTAAAAATATCATCCTAAATAACAAAATACAGAAATATACGAGAAATAAAATTCAACCAGAACCATGTTTCTAAAGCGTTAAAATGTTTGAGGAATTTTGCAAACCAAAATGCATTCTAGTTAATTCAAAAGAAGACCAAAAGGTATTGCAACGGGGATTTTATAAATATCTTCTTTAGTAACTGGTATTTGATAGTAAGCGCGGACCAATTTTGAAAAATATGAGTGAATCCTTCCAAATAATATCCATCAACGGATAAAAAGGTTTTTGCATCAATTAGACGTATGTGCAAGTCAATAATAGGCCTTGAAAAAAGAAGTAACAGTAAAAACAAATGAAAAGTCCCGATGTGATCCCAAGTTAACATTTAGAATTTTTTTTTGGCTAGTCGAAATAGATGTTTTTCAGCTGAGAAGTAAAGACGTCAGTTTCTTTTTAATCAGTAAAACATTTCTTCAGGTACGATTGATATATCTGCAACCTCCGTGTCTTAGTTAAAAAAATTAAGGGTTATTTCGTAAATCAAAAAGATTACAGAGACAAAAGTTATATTATTAATTACTTCTTTATTTAGAAAAAAAAAAAAAAATCTTTATTAAAAGTGAGTGGCGTACCCTTTTTCTTTATATTATTGGCTGTGCTGCCTACTGAGACGCCACTGGGCAATAATTTCAATCTATGTAGTGCTTAGGCGTATTATCACACTAAATAAGTAAAAAAATTCAACTAACCTCAGTTAAAGGGGTTTTAACATATTTTAAAAATATTAACGGATATTAAAAACGTTAACCCCCGTATCTTTAATAAGAAGGTACGTCTGAGCATATATTTATAAAAAAATTTTCATTGGAGGTAACATTGCCTAATTAAAAAATAAAAGAAGTCCGACATTACAGTCTGAAGTCATTATTATAAAACTCATAGAAAATCTAATTATAAGTATAAACTCCTGCATCCAAGAAAATACTTTTCCTGATGCTTTGAAAACAGCAACAATCTTTACAAAGGGTGAATTGAACCATATTATTAATTACGGGGCCATCATTCTTACTGCCAATTATATCAAAAATATTTGACAAAGCTTTAGCTATCCAAATTATTTACTTTTCTAAGACAAACAATATTTTCGAAAATTTTCAGTACGGCTTTAGACAAGGTAAAAATACAATTCATGCTATTTTAAATTATTCAATGGTCTTTTTGTTGGGTATACGCCAAAAGTCTTTTTGAAAAAAATGGGACCACTTCGGGCCTAGTCTCGGGGTATAGCGAGCTCACCCTGTGCAGCCCTATTGACCACTATGAACTGGCCGGTCACCATAAACAAAATAAAGAAAAATCCCCAAAGACTCAAAAAACTCTAATTACCAAACGACGTTTTGGTGGCAGACTTAAAGCTTTTTAGTTTTGCAAACTCTAAAAATAGTTTGACATTTGTGTCATGAGCGACATAAGTAAACAACTTAGTTGCAAGAAACACTTATTGGAAAGTGAATATAAACTTGATGTGCATGAAAATGGAGAACTGAAAAAGGATCTATATCATCAGGGTTGGCGGTGAAAACCCTAAGGGCTAGGGTAGCGGGTGCCTTTAGAGCACTGTGACCATGACTTAAATATTAGGATATTTGAGGAATTTGCAAAAATATGGACAAAATACTTGATTTTCTAAATAAAAGAAATTTCGGTAACACATAACATAAAAAACCACTTTATAGAAATAATAATGATTATGTTACAACTTTTGTGAAATATTCCATAGCATATTTAAGTTTGTTAAAATGTCTTAACGGGGAGCAAATTTTATCCTGTAGTAGAAAAACTCACCACCTTGGGATGTATTTTTGCAGCTATTTGTCGTAGCTGTGGGTTTAATAGTAATCCCTACAGCTTGGCAGTTCGAAAATGCTTACAAGAGATTACTTGTGCATACTAAAAATACCGTTACCAGATACGGCCAGCTGTTTTGCACAAGATGATACTACTAATGTTACATTAAAAACCTGTAGCACAAACCTAGATTTTTTGGATAAAGAAAAACATTTTAAAAATGAGGATGTTACAAAGTTTTTTAAAATCATTCAAATATTTTAAATTGTTTATACATATATATTAAATATTGTTGAATATATAGCAGGCTTTATAGGTAAAAGATAATTAAACCAAACAACTGCGATATATGTGCTAGAGCTCTTTCCAGCGAGTATGCTTTCTCAGCCTTGTTAAATAGGCAAAAACGAGGAAAACTTTGTAAACCGTCGAAAGATGTGGTGAAAATTTGTTCTATAGCGGAGGGCATAATTAAATCGAAAACCAATTTTTTTTCTCTTCATATATTATGTACCTAACTTAGTTTTATTAGCTATTAGAAAATTAAATATTCACAAAATATTTCTCACATTAGCACAATATTGTTTGGACCAGCATCCTTTAAATGGCTATATTCTACAGTTAGTAAGAATAATTTTAAAAACTATTTTAATATTTGTATCACCATATAAACACCAATAATAATAAAATTAAAAATATAATTCGCCAGAAAATAAAATAGCTGGACTTGACTGCGGTACAAGGATTACATGCATCGTAATAGTTCTCTATCTTTAAGAACCCCTGAAGCCACCTAGTCTTAGCCGAGCCACTAGCTTCAATAAACAAAATGTGGGATTTTTTTTTGAAAACCTAAAAACAATTTTGGACAGGGAAAAGTTTTCTGAACACGAAATATGGAATATTGACGAGAACAGGATGCACAACTGTACAAACCAAAAGTAGTTGCTGCCAAAGGGCAAAAACAAGTAGGGCAAGTGACTTCTGCAGAAAGAGGTCAATTAGTTACAATATGTTCTGCAATTAGTGCTGCTGGTCGAAGTATTCCACCGTTTTTGTTTTCCCGCGGGTAAACTTTAAACCAGTTATGCTTAATGGTGCACCTAAGGGATCAGCTGGAGCCGCAAATTCATCTGGATGGATGTCAGCCGAAACCTTTATTTATTTCTCTGTCATTTTGTTACACATGTCAAAGTTTCAAAGATCGAAAAGTCCTTATAATTTTGGATAATCATGACAGCCACATTTCCATAAAATCTTTGGACTTTTGTAAAGATAATGGTATAATTCTTTTGACTTTGCCCCCCATTGTAGCCACAAGCAACAGCCCCTAGACGTGTGTGTTTTTGGGCCATTTAAAAATGCTTATGACAGAAATGCAAATGAGTGGATGGCAGAAAATCCAGGTAAAGTCATTACAATATATGATATTTCCTATATAGTTGGAAAATCCTATCCAGTAGCCTTCACTGTAGCAAACATTAGAAATGGATTTGTAAAGACAGGAATACAGCCGTATAATCCGGGTATCTTTAAAGATGAAGATTTTCTCTCATCTTATGTTAGTGATCGAACCAATGAACAATTAATACAAGTAGAATCCCAGGACAATCCGTCAACTAGTAGCTTAACTAATGTACAAGAAAAACCACTGGACATCCAGCAAGCTGGTTCATCATCTATGCCAAAGTCTTCAAATTTCCTTGTGAGCCCTGAGCAACTTTTGCCATTCCCAAAAGCAGGACCACGAAAGAAAAATAGAAAGGGAAGAAAAAAGTTGAAATCAACTATTTTAACGGATACACCTATAAAAGCAAGTTTAGAGGAAGAACTAAAATTACGCGATGAAAAAAAGAGACCAAAAAGGGCAAAGAAAATAAAATATATGAAGCAAAAAAGACAAAAGTAGAAAATGTAAAACGAAAAGTTCTTGTGTCATCATCTTCTTCTGATTGTTCAGAAATTTCATTTAGAGAATCAGATGACTCTATAGATGAATTGGAAGAAGACTATGCAGAACTGGCTCCCGTGAATGTCGATAATTTAAAAGTTGGAAAATTTGTAATTGTAGTTTTTAAAGGAGGGAAAAGGCTATCATCTATGTATAAATATGTGTGCGTGGTGAATAGCGTTGACCATGAGGATGGTGAATATACAGTGACCTCATTAAAATGCACAGACAAAAACAAAAAAGTGTTTTCAATGGTTGAATCAGACACCAGTGACGTAAAGTTTGAAGACATTGTTGGAATAATCCCAGATCCCAATATTATTTTAAAAGGAGAACGAGTTTATTACACATTTCAGAAAAAGATTGATGTTTTTGAAATGGCTTAAAATTGTTTTTTGTAAAATGTTCTTATAAGGTTTAAGTTAATATATAATTTTTTACTTTGTATATAGTTATTACCTAGGTATTTAATAAGTGATCAACTATCCCTTATCCTATGATCAAGTATCCCACACAGTAGGGATACTTGATACATCTACATTAAATTAAAAAACAAATAATTGTTTTTATAAAAGCATTAAAAAAGTTTTTAAGTTGTAAACACTATTTAGATAAATGGTGGTACATTCATATCATCAACTTTGTTTCATTAATTTAAACATCGTTTTGGAGTTTTACAAGGATATATAAAACTGTGATCAAGTATCCCCACTTTCCCCTCAATCTATGGAAAATCGAGAAAATATTGACAGAAGTATCAGGAGCACCTTGACGAAGCTGGTAAAAGATATGCTTTAAAAAAAAAACAGATAAAGAGACAGCTATACAAAGATGGAAAACTTAAATTTATTACGGTAGATCTACAAAAATGTCTTCCAACGCCTCTGTTAACAAACCAACAAAGCTTTTATAAACTTAAGTTGTGGACATACAACTACACTATTTCAGATGCTGCAGGGAAACAGTTACAACGTGTATTATGTGGGACGAATCTAAGTCGAGGACGTGGGGCAAATGAAATGGCTTCTGGCATTCTCAAATGGGCAGAGGCTTTAAGTGAAAGCGTACAAGAGATAACTATCTGGTCGGATAACTGCCCGTCCCAAAATCGTAACATGATTATGGTGATGGCATATTTTTTGGATTTTAAAAGTATCCAAATATAAAAAGATTTATCACAAATTTCTACTACGTGGACATACGCATATGGAGGTAGATGGTGATCATTCTTTAATTGAGAGAGAACGAAAACGAACCCCATTTTTAAAAGTGATGACGCCCTGGGACTGGCAGCAACTTGCAAGGCTGTGTTGTCGGTCAAAAAGTTTTAACGTCGTTAATATGGAAGTACCCGATTTTTAAAGATTTTTAAATCTTTGTATACTTCTTATAGCTCACCGTTTGTTGTACGTAAAAAACTGAGGAAAGTGAAGATTTTCGTATGTCAGATGTGGTTCACCTACAAGCACGCAGTGAAAATATGGGTGTATTGTATTTTAAAACAAATTTTGGAGCAAGCACGTTTAAATGTGTCGATCTTAAAAGAAATGGCAGGCGTGTTTGTTTTTCCTGAACTTTGCCTCAAATACGTGAGCAGGCAAATGAAATTTCGACGAAAAATATAACCACCTACAGTCTTTATTGCCCTGGATTCAAGCATTTTTTCATGGTTTTTATAAAAGTTTAGCTCATTCTGATAAGGCTACTGATGATATTTAATTATCAGCAGAATTTGGCTTAAGTTTTTGTCCTTTTGGCTTTGCAATTATTAAAAATAATAAATGAATAATTTCACAATACACTCACAGTGTTTTATTGCCAATATTAACTCCATTTTTACTTTTTAACAAAAGTATTTAATACAGTCTTTAATCGAAGTATTAGGGCTAAATGATATTAACTCCGTTAATTGTTTTTCTAATAATTTTTTTTGGAAAAAATAATAAACGTTTTTAAAAATTAAAAAAAAGGAAAATATAAGGACATGCCCATCTCATTATTGAGTGTAATTTCTCTTTAATGGTTCTTAAATAAACATTTTCTGTTAATTTAAAGTCTAATAAAAAGTTTAAACTGCTCTGCTGTAAAATTTGATTTTTTGTGAGTTAATACGGAGTTTTGGCTCTCTAGGTTTGACAGATATATCGAAACTAATTATTATTTTAAAAAAATTAGACCCGGTTATGCGGTAAGAGGTGAAGGTTTTTTATAACAAGAATGACGCTGGGCACAAAATCGGTCGTTGCTGGGAAGAGGAAAGAGACTGCAAATTAAAACCCTAGATTAGTAGATACCGGAATGGAAAAAAAACTATCAACAATTTGATTAAAGAAACAAAGTATGGGAGTAATTGACGAAATGATGACGCCTTACCATTTTTTAAGAATGCCTTCGATGACCTTCCCGTTCAATCCGCTTTAACACTTAAAGAGTGACACAGAGACCAACACAAAGTTGTTATATTAAAAAAAAAAACAGTAGATAATATTAATAATAATTCAAAATTTTGTGATTTTTTTTTTTTGCTTTATTCTTACCAAAATTAACTGAGTGTTAAAACCCACGACAAGTCTCTTTCTCTTCCCTCTCACTTCTTATACTTGGCTCCGGTCTGTTGGGGTGTTTGTGGACGAGGTCATATTAAATAAAATGCAAGTTTTGCAAAATAAAATTCCTAAAAAATATTGTTTAACTTTGATCGTAATTATGCATACGGGGTGATATTTATCACTAGGTTATAAGAACAGATAAGGGTATCACAACCCCTTCTCCTTGTCAGCCTGAGAAGCTTTTATTAAACCAAATAATATTGTACTACTCGTATAGTAGATTTTGGAACTTCTTAAGAGGATTTTTCAGTATATGAATATATGTACGCGCTCTTTCACTTTCGTGGAGGCGACTTTTGCACTGTGTGTCTGTATTTTTTTACTTAGATTGTATACATATCTGCTATTTTTAAACTTTAAAATTTTTAAATAGAGTAAGTTTATTTTAGATTTATATTTATTAGGTAGAATTATGTTTGTAGCACATTAATCGTGATAATTAATATTCTCGATACCAGTGGTTCAAACACTGTTTAGAGAAACTTTATTGCTAATTGTTAAATTTAAGCAGAAAAATAAGAGGTTTCAAGAGTCATCACGTTTAATATGCCAACCCGGATATGTACCAGTTAAATCTTAAATAATGCAATATACTTATTTGATTGATTTTGCTTATCGATCTATTTTTCTTCCTCAGTTTATGGTTTATAAGTAATTAGTTAATAAAAATTGAATTAACAGTAATTTATGAGATTATATAGAAATCATAAACCAGTAGGTATTGTTGTATGGCTTATCAGTGCTTACTAACTTAATGCGCATGGAGAAAAACAAGGCGTCAGAAGTATTCAGGAGTAACTTTTTACTTTTCAAGAAGATGCTGCAAATGTAGATTAAGCGGTTTTTAAAAATATTTAAGAGTAACAGTACTTTTACTAACCCAGTCTTTAAAAGTGAAGGCGCATGCGGAAAAAAATTGTAGAGTTAATTTACAAAAACAAAAGTCCTAATTTAAATGTTAAAAAAATAGCAAAGGAGCGGCACACTGTGGTCTATAACGTAAATTTAGCGGAAAATAATTAAAAATATCAATCAAATTAATTTCTGCATTAGATTAGATTAGATTGGGAGGTGGATTGCATATCCTCTAGCACTGCAACCTGCTCAGGTTTATTGTGTGTCCTCCGTCCATAGGTTAGAGCACGCTATCCAAGCCGGTCTGTTTAATCAGACTCCACAAGCTTGAAACTGGCCCCTTGGTATATTTTGCCGCTTTAGGTTTTCTTCACCCAGCCTTGCAAACCGCAGACGACAAAGGGCTTCGCAGTAGCACCATACGTGTTCTGCGGTTTCTTCCTCCTCCTGGCAGAACCTACATAGGTTTTCTTCTGCCAGGCCCATAGTTTCCAGGTGTTTATTCAGTCTGCAATGACCTGTCAGTTGACCCACTATTATTCTTACTGCCTTCCGGTTATAATTCAGAAGGTCTTTTGTAAATTCTGGCGAGTAAGCCTTGATGAACACTTTCGCCTGACGCTGTCCTGGTGTTCTCATCCACCAGTCTTGTGATTCCCTCATAATCCATGATCTAATGGATGACCTTACCTGGCATGATGGAATACCACAGTAGGGCTCGGGACCTACCATTGTCCTGCCAGCCTCTTTGCCCAGTTTATCGCTTTCTTCATTGCCTTCGTGGCCTTCATGTCCTGGTACCCAGGCAATGGTTAACCCCTTGTTGGACACCCACCTCTCTTCGGGGCAATTACGCAGTCCCGCACCAGCTTGGAGCTGATTTTGCATGAACTGAGTGCCCTGATGGCTGCCTGGCTGTCCGAATAGATTACTATGGTTTATCCTCATAGCTCCTTCTGATGATTTCCTAGCACATTGTTCTATGGCTACAATTTCGGCCTGGAGCTTACAGTAGGAGATTTATTGTCCGGACCCAAGTTTATTTTCGTCCTTGGTTTTGTCCATATATGCCCCTTAATCCAACTCCTTGGTCTGTTTGGAGCCGTCTGTATACCAGATTAGGTCAGCTTTAATGGGAAGCCCTGCCACCGAGTCCTTTCTGTATTAGGATGTCCTGCCCTTTGCAACAACACTGGAAAAGATTCCATCAAACCTGTGATTTGAACGGCTGGAATTCGCCTAAGAGCCCATCTGATGGAATTGTAACCACACCACCTCAGCTGCTTTTTCCAATCCACTTTCTTCGGGCGTTTTGGCTATCAGTGGGTTGGGTTAGCCCCTTGTTGAGTTGGTGATTATTGACGAGCCCGGGAAATGTGTGCTTATTAACGCTCAGAGCTCTCCTCCGTGTCTTTCACGAGCCATCGACCTCTTTGCATGCCGGGTTCTTGATCAGAACCCTCTTTTGCCATGATTCTGTGCACTCTAGCGCACACGGGGTTTCTCAATCTCCTCGCAGAATTGTTCCCAGGACTTCCTTTTTGCCTGCGAGATCTCTTGTTATACTACTTGTCAGTTTCGCTTTGTACGAGTTCAATCATGGTTGGCTTTAGCCTTGTTAAATAGCCTTCTCACCTCGGCCCTAAGGTCCTGGAGGTGATTATTCCACCATGCTGTGTCTTTCTTTTAGTTGTCTTACCACGTTTCTGGACAGTTTGCCTCATCAGCCGCCCGCGATGGCCTCATCTTATTTGTTCTGCCGAATCAAGATCTCTCCTGTGACTATTTTAGCTATTCCGCCCCCAAGCGACTCCTTGAGATGTTGCTTCAAAAGCCATCCCAATTTGTCCTCCTGGGGTTGCGGAATTTACTTACCGTCAGTTGTGAGTTTTATGTCATACCTTATGTGGCGATGAATCCGAAGCACGATGGCTCTTCGGAAACATGCCAATTGATTATTTCATCATCTTACATTGTAGCTGGGTGTAGATCGAGACCTCACGCCTGAATGTCTTAACGAGGATTGGTTCGGAGCCTATGTTGGCTATACAACCCTTCACTTAAAATGGAATTCTAAAAGAGACTCACCTCTGTTATTAACATTGGTGCTTCCCCCAGATTGTGTGATGGAAGCGTTCATGCGAGCTAATGCAAGTTTTAACTAAACCACTGTGAATCCGGCCATAATAAAATATTAAAAAATCGCTGTCTTAAATTACCTTATATCTTATCTTTATTGTCAGTTGTTTTAGAACCATCGAAATAAGTTGTTGGTATTTATTTTTGTGCGAGTATTTTTGTTTTTTTTTGTGAGTCTCCATAAGGTCTGAAGCATTTCAAGGTAGGTATCTTTTCAAATAAAAGTTAAAACAATTGTAAAATATAAGAATATTTTCCGAAAATTTAATTATTCTGAGAAAACACAAATAGAGTTACAGTTTTAAAAAAATTCGGGTGTTTGTAGGTTGTGTAAGTCACGTTATACAATACATTAGCAACCTAACCTTACAAGAAGTTTTCCCTAAACTTTCTTTAAATTGTGTTTTTTTTTCAGTACACCACCCTTTAATTATTCACTTGGAACTTTTTGAAGAATGTTTAAACGTTAAAATTTTTAAAAGGAATGGCTGCTGTAGTATAATTTATTCCAGACAAAATATACAAGAGGGTAACAATTAGGATTCCCTAATACAGATCATTAAAAATGTAGAATTGCGTTGGAAAAACAGTAGTAACAAGGTTTCTAAAGAATTATCAAGTTTGGTTATCATCTAGTATTACAATTGTTTAAATTACAAATACAGTTATGGAATTCGTTTAGAGCCATATTATAGATTTCCGCTGACTTGACATACATATATTATGTTATTATTTTTCTCTAAACTTTTTGTTTAATCATAATTATATACAGGGTGGCCCACCATATTCGACACGGTCTGTAGCTGGATATGCATGGGGTTTTTAAAAAAGTAAATACTGAAACATATACAGGTCGGATAAGGACAGTATAAAATTATTTTACTCTATACAGGATGTCTCAAAAAAGTGTGACGTATCAAAGTTATATTTTTTTAAATGGAACACCCTATATTTTATGACGGTTTTAGATTCTACATAAAAAATAACTTAAGTTTGTTTATAGTACTAAGTGTCTAATTTTATTAGTTTTTGTGATATTTGATTTTTTTCAAAATGCAGGGGTGCAATTAAATAAATTTTATTTTAACAATATAAACTCCTTAAACTTTAAAATTTGTTAAAAGATAAGAAAAAGTCTGCCTTATTATACGTAGGTCATATCGAGATCATAGATTATACAGGGTGATCAAAAAACATTTTCGATTTTTTAGAAAGTCAAATTGCAGAATCTCTCTTATTTTAAATGGAACACCCTGTATTTTTTCACACCACATGATGACAAACCAAATGCTCTCCCTTTGAATGGAGAAGTTCACTTTACACATTGGAGGAGCTGCAGGATTTGAACAACATGGCGAGAATTTTACCATACCCGCTTGCTATTTATTTAGAGTCAATTGGTAATACAATTAGCGGCAAACAAATCGTTACTCCATTGCTTGCATAGCTCGAAGAGTATGAAGCTAATTTTGTCAGAGGCAAAAGTTTGTTATGCTCAGAGAGCACATCTGGACAAGCCTGACGAAGAGCTACCAAAGAAGAGAAGACAAGAATACCGCAAGAAGAAGGCTTTTGAGAGTAGGAGTCCCTTTGAATGGAGAAGTTCACTTTGCACATTGGAGGAGCTGCAGGATTTGAACAACATGGCGAGCATTTTACCATACCCGCTTGCTATTTATTTAGAGTCAATTCTTAATAAATTAACAGAGCAAAATGCCATTATACCCAGGAATACATAAAGTAATTTTTAACACATTAAAAGCTCGAACTAAAAAATGACGTTGCAACAAAGGTGCTATTGTTGTATTATTATAATAATGTTTGATGAAATATAAATGTCCTGCCATGTTTAATATAACAAAAAGGAAGATCACATTAAATTTGTTGTTTAATTAGTAAAACTGCAGTTGGCAACACAATGTCGAAAAGTGTGTTTACCCGATAAAGATTATGGCCCTGACGCAAATTATATACCTCTAGATGTCGACAGTCCAACATATTTAAATAAGGCAATTAGTTTTATTAATACTTTAAAACAGAGTAAGAAAAAAATATAGAAATTGAATGAAGTACAGTTAGCCAGAGTTCAGATCCCAAATGGATTCAAGAACGGTCTGTTAGAATTACAGCGTCCAATTTCGGGATGATTTGTAAAATGTGTCCAAGAACATCGCCAATCAACAAAATTAAACAATTATTTTATGGAAACTTTTTGAGTATTAGGGCGACAAAATATGACCACGATAACGAGAACCGTGCTATAGCTGACTTGAAAGTCAATATAATGTAAGTGTTACCCAGTGTGGACTTTTAATCTTGGATAACGTTGACGGAACACGACAATATTGGGTTAAACATCCAGTAACCCGGCACTCACGGTACACTAGTATTTAGGCATAAGCCTTCGTGAGATGTCATAAAGATAAAAAAAAAATTGATGAAAAAATATGCTATTTGGGTCCCCGATGATCTGGTTAATGATGATGATGATATCACCGAGATAAAATGTGCATTTTTAATTTCTAAAATCAAGCGCACACAGAAGGAATTTTACACAAAGGAAAATTAAATTTGCTGAAATTAAAAATGGTGAACTCTATTTTAAAAGGGAACATAATGACTTTTATCAGGTCGCCCAAGGACAGTCTAGCCATAACAAAAAGAACATTTGCTATTTTTGTGGTATGAAGCTAGTTAAGGCTTGTAAACCTACGAGGTACATTTTCAAAAGACCTTTATTAAAATTTAACTCAATACTCAATTTATTCATGTTATCACAGAAATTGCTTACATACGTCATCATGATATAAAAAATATATTCACCTAAATACTAACTATCATCTAGAACAATACCTAACAAACAATTAAAATTCATGTTGAATAAATTCTTCATGAGAATAAAATGTACAATTTAATAAAATGTCCTTAATCCTATTTTTAAAATCTCTCTCTGGCAACAGTCTTAAGTTGTCAGGCAGTCTATTAAAGAATTTAATTGCCCAATACCCTGGTCCGCTTTGACACCTTTTCAATCTCCAGTAGGCAGGCACAATATTGTGCTTATGTCTGGTGTTATGGCCGTGTACATCTTCGTGAACTGGGAAAGAGCCCATATTCCGTTTAATATAAAGAAGGTTTTCCAGAATGTACTGGCATGGAAATGTCAATATCTTTAAAGACTTAAACGCTTCCCTACAGTCGTCCTGAAAGCCCAGCCCCGCCAGAACCCGCACTGCCTTCCTCTGCAGCCCAAACACTCGGTAGGCCTCAGCGGAGTGACCCCACGCCAAGACAGCATAGGAGAGGTGGGTATGAAATATTGAAAAGTAGGCTGTCCTAAGTGTGTCAGCCGATACACAGTCTTTAAGATTTCGAAGAACGAATAGATTCATACTTAGTTTCTTGCACACTTGATCTACGTGTACTCCCACTGGAGTTTGAGGTCTAAATAGACACCTAAAAACTTCAAGTCATCCTCCCGCTGTACCAGGTCTCCAGTATCTCTCAGCGAAAACACAACCCTCCTAGTCTTTGCCTGGTTCAAAAGCAACCGATTAGCACAGAACCACTCCTCCGCTCTAACTCCAGCAGACATGGACCCTGCCAGCGCCCCTCTCAGACTGTCTGCTGCAAATGACACTGTTGTGTCATCAGCAAAAAGTGTATATTTTTCTTTTGAATTAATTGGTGGTAGGTCATTGATATAAATAAGGAAAAGAATAGGACCCAGCACTGATCCTTGTGGGACGCCTATGTCAATGACACTCTCTGCTGATAACACCCCAGCAACCTTCACAGCCTGTCTCCTATTTGCCAGATATGAACCCAGAAACTCAATGCTTTCATTACTGAAGTTATATTTTTGAGTTTTTGCATAAGTATACCATGGTCTACACAATCGAAAGCTTTGGATAAGTCACAAAGCAGAACTGCATCATATTCGAGTTTGTGAAAAGACTCTATGATATAGGAAACAAGATCCAAAATGGCAAGGACAGTACTTCTGTCGCTTCTAAAACCAAATTGAGAATTTGAAAAGCAGTTATTCTGTTCAAGAAAGTTTACAATTTGTAGTGACATGCATTTCTCAATAATTTTGGAGATAATGGGAAGCAACGATATTGGCCTGTAGTTCTGTGGCAATTCTGGGTCACCCTGCTTAAAAATCGGAGTAACTAATGCTCTTTAAGAACATCAGGAAAGTGATTCTCCCTAAAACACAGGTTTATCAATTTTGTGAGAGGTATAATAATGATATTCTTTATGGATTTTACAAGCCTCACTGACATTCCAAACACATCTTTGCTATTCTTGTTCTTCAGGTTATTTATGATATCTCTAACCTGGTTAAAAGTGATTTCTGAAAAAGAGAATGGTTCATCAGGAGTAGTAAAGCCTATACCATCCATAAAGTTTGGGTCAGATGGTGGTATATCCCCAACAAGTGTGTGAGCAATGCTAGAGAAAAAATTGTTAAAGTCATCTGGTGTTATATTTTTAGGTTTCGTAGTTGATTTAATTAGACCTCGTTTTTTATTTATAATTTCCCACATTGAGCGAGCTGGGTTTATAGATGACCGAATCTTTACATCATTTGTTCTAATTTTTGCTCTCCGTATTGCAAGTTTATATTCCCTTTTGAATTCTTTTAGAATACGAAAGATTTCTGGACTTTCATATTGTTGGCTTAGTTCTTTTAAAAAATTTAGTTGTTCTCGCATAAATCTCAGCTCCTCATCAAACCATGTTATCCTTTCATACTGAGACGATCTAACTTTATAGTGTTTTTCAGGAAAAGATTTCAGGTATGCCTCTTCCAAAAGAGACATAAATCTACTAAACTTCTCCCCAACATTGATGTTACCAACACTAACAAAGCTCCAGTCAACAGCAGACACACAATTAAAAAATGTACACATACCTTTTTTGTGTTAAAGGGCGGCATGTCAATGAGCCCGGTGTGAAGGCATCAGTCGTTCTATCCACCAAAAGACCAACAAATTGGGCTCGACATGATCTGACAAATTCAACTCTCTCACATCAGCAGTGCAAAGACCAACCCCAGCATCCACGAAGATATTGTCCAAAATATTATCTCCTCGTGTAGGCTGGTGTATAGTCTGAATCAGATCAAAACAATTCACCATATCATTCATTTTTTTGACATTTGCATCATTAGTGTTAAACTTTATATTAAAATCACCTGCAACAATGGTTTTTGCCAATAGTAATCTTAGTTAATATGCCATCTAGAGAATCCAAAAGGTGTCAAAACTACCCAGGAGGGCGCGATAAACTGATAAAATGTTAAGATTAAAATCTTTTAAAAATATACAACAACATTCAAAACACTTTTCTACATTAAAATCTACACATATATCTACAGTATTAAAATTTAAGTCATTTCTTATTAAAATTAATGTTCCACCTCCCATGTATTGTTTTCTAGCCGAAAAACTTGCTAGTTTGTAGCCTTCTATATGGAGACTTGAGGCTTCTTCTTCTTTTTAACCAGTGCTCCGTTATACAGATTACATCAATGTTTCTGATCTGCGATGCTTGCTTCCAGTTCTCCTATTTTGGATCTTAATGAGCATACATTTACATGCAGCATTCTCAAGGTTTCTGGTGACTGTTCTTTATATCGGTTTGGCTTGCCTATCATATGTTTAATCTTACTACTATTGAATGAATTCATAAAAAATTTCCCCAGACTGAAGAAATTCTCTATGTTTAGAAAATAAAAATCTTTTAATTCCAACCAGTTTTGGCCAAAACTCTGAGTCATACAGTTCATCCTTACGGTGCAATGGAGCAGTGACAAGGAAGCATTTTAATTTTGCGGGGTCACTAGGTAATTCTTTCACCTGAATTTCTTCATTTTCAAAACCCGGTTTGCCTCTAATATAGTCGACGATCATGTTCTCTGTTGTTTGCCTCTTTATACGATTTAGATATATCCATACGCGCCGTTCACCACCAGCGAATTCATTTGATTTATTTTCAGCATTTCCCAAGCGTTTTTTATGTATGTAAGATTGTTTTCTTCGTTCCCTTCGCTGAAATTGAAAATGTTTGTCATCGTCTGGACGTGGAAGTTCAGGAGTGAGGTTAGAATCTGACACAGTTCTTCTCTTTTCATTGGAGTTCTGGCTCGGCACCAGCGGCCGCTTGAAGGTCGGATTTATAGTTGATCTGGTTGAAGACCGTGTGGCAGGACGTTCGCCATTCACAGTTTTGGCCTTGGCCTTCTCGTTGGGGTCTTGTGTCGATGCAACCAACTTTGCAGGAGGCGGAGATACTCACGACACCGGAAAGAAGGGGGAAGGGGGTATGATGTTTACTTTACTTACTTTTGATATAGTTAGTGGTTCTTCCTAGATAATCATTCGGAAATTTATAAAGGCTTCGTTGTTTGTTAAAAACTTGGTGGTACTTTAACAAGAAATGTTCCTTTAAGAACCTTTAAGAACCATAAGTTTCGACGTTGAGCATTCTATCGACACCTTGGTTTCCTGGGGGAATAAGCAATGTAGAAGGTCTCTATCATTTCTTGAATAAAGGTAGTATTGATGGAGATCGGTATTTTTCGACAAGGAGCTTCGGAGTTGGTAATCTGGAAAATTTGAGTAATGCAGTCTTGTTGGTTGGTGTTTCCTTGTAAAAATTGGTCAGCGCATAGGTACTCGGGCCCATTTCTTCTGCAGGATACATCCATGTATTGGTAAAGTTCGTAGTTTGAGGATAAGTAGGGGGCAGGTGGAATGATAGTTGTTTGGTTTGGTGTAGGTATGAAGAAGAGGTGGAAATAGGAGAACGGTTTTGAATGTATAATTAGGAAGAATAGAATAAAAAAGTGTATTTCTTGCAAAGTAGCCGTCTACGGTAATGACGTCATAGTATTTTGCCAGATCTTCATCTTGAGTATAGAGGAGTTGGCTTTCTGGATGGTGTTCTTACATCTTCTAACGGTACAAATTTGTACGTTTGGGTTTTACTGGAAGGAAAAGATATGCCATAGAATAAGGGTATCATGACATGTGATAACTGCTTACTTACGTGTTATTGTCCATTTAGTTTTGAATAATTTAATATAGTAATTTGTTGTTAAAGCTTTTATAAATGAATCCCAACTTAGTAGTGTAAAATTCCTTTTCTAATGAATAATACCACTGACATATAACAATCAGTTTTATTGAGCGGGTTTTGACCAATATCGACGCATTCCTGCGTAAAGAAATGTACACTTTGCATATAATTATAATAAATAATATTTTACGGTTCATGATATTTCCTAAAATAAACAACTAAAAGTAAGGTTATATAAATTATTTTCGTTTTGAGTGACAGTTAACCCCGAGGGCCGACACATAGTCTTGTCGGTAATATTTAGCCCAGCATATTAGAGGGTAAAGTACTTGGAGTGCATGCTAGAGGTGTTATTCGTTTTTATAAATTGATTTATTGATTAAATTAGGAGAAGCATTGATTCTATTGTTTATTACTGGGTGTTCGGGACAATGAATCGTCATTAATTAATGGTGTAGTGATCATTGGACTGGAAATTTTATGAGGGTTGTTGTCTGGGAATCCTTTATGGCCGTGACGTCATATATTCAAAGAATCTTTGCCGAAATTTCCATTTTCGAACTGTCAAGGACAGAGGATTTGTAGATTTTGGAGGGTCAGAGTTGACTTGCCTTTTGAACGTAGTCTGAATAACAGGTCTTCGAGTTTTTTTAAATTATTTCTTTAAGAGAAATGTGAGCTACCTAGAAAGGAAGTCTATCTGTTTTTTGTTAAATGTTTAATGTGATTTTGTAGCCTCCAAAACATCTAGAGATGAGTTTTTTTACAATTTTTATATTTAACGAAAGGGTTTTTTTATATTTGAGGATTTTTATTATTAAGTGTCTAATTTTATTAGTTTCTGTGATATTTGATTTTTTTCAAAATGCAGGGGTGCAATTAAATTAATTTTATTTTAACAATATAAACTCCTTAAACTTTAAAATTTGTTACAAGATAAGGAAAAGTCTGCCTTATCATACGTAGGTCATATCGAGATCATAGATTATACAGGCTGATCAAAAAATAATTTCAATTTTTTAGAAAGTCAAATTGCAATATCTCTCTTATTTTAAATGGAACACCCTGTACTTTTTCACACCACATGATGACAAACCAAATGCTCTTTTAAATGGTGTACAGGTTGCCTATACCTATCTTTTAAACTTTTAAGTAAATTCCGTTTTAACATATTTTTATTCCAAATGTCTATTTAAATGTAAGTAGGCTGTGATATAGCTATGCCTATTTACTAAGCCGTTTTTGCAAAATGTAAATTTGTTGGAAAAAATCACAAAATTAAAATATTTTGTATTATCTGCCACTATTTTTAAAATTCACAAAAAAAATTATTAGTTGCTTATAATGCTACTTCGAATAACACTTATTTCAGCTGAATGTGGTAATGATAAAACTTGTGTTTTTAAACAATCCTAATAACGCCTCTGGTCAGTTATGACGACATTCTGTGACCTATAACTTGTTTTTTCCATTATCCATAATCACTGTGTCAAATTTTTTAAAGCAACTATTGAGGTTATCAGATTGTTTCTCCTGGAATATTTTTTAGGATTAACTCTAGACTAAAGTAAACCATTTTTTTCACATCCTACCAGTATTATGTCATCTTGTTGTTGTAGAAGAAGGGTTTTTATTTAAAATCATTGAAATTTCTTTTAAACTGACTAAAACAATAGTAATCAATAAATGGTCGTTGTTATTTTCTTAAGAAAAATTTTAATGGCTGCTATGTCACAGCCAACTTTAATTTAAATAAACATTTGGACTAAAAATTTGTTAAAACAGATTTTACTAAAAAGCACAAAAGATAGGTATAGGCAACCTATACACCATTTGAAAGAGTATTTTATTTGTTATCATGTGACGTAAAAAAATACAGGGTGTTCCATTTAAAATAAGAGACATATGGCTATTTGATTTTCTGAAAAATTGAAATTATTTTTTGACCACCCTGTACAATATTTGATCTTGATTTGACCTACGTATGATATATCACGCTTTTTCTAATCTTGTTACACATTTTAAAGTCTAAAGTGTGAAAAGTGTTAAAGTAAAATCAATTTAATTTTACCTCTGCATTTTTCAAAAAATCAAATATCACAAAAACGAATAAAATTAGACACTTATAAGAAGAAGGCTTTTGAGAGTAGGAGTCCCTTTGAATGGAGAAGTTTACTTTACACATTGGAGGAGCTGCAGGATTTGAACAACATGGCGAGCATTTTACCATACCCGCTTGCTATTTATTTAGAGTCAATTCTTAATAAATTTACAGAGCAAAATGTCATTATACTCAAGAATACATAAAGTAATTTTTAACACATTAAAAGCTCGATCTAAAAATGACGTTGCAACAAAGGTGCTATTGTTGTATTATTATAAAAATGTTTGATGAAATATAAATGTCCTGCCATGTTCAATATAACAAAAAGGAAGATCATATTAAATTTGTTGTTTAATTAGTAAAACTGCAGTTGGCAACACAATGTCGAAAAGTGTGTTTACCCGATAAAGAATATGGCCCTGACGCAAATTATATACCTCTAGATGTCGACAGTCCAACATATTTAGATAAGGCAATTAGTTTTATTAATACTTTAAAACAGAGTAAGAAAAAAATTATGGAAATTGAATGAAGTACAGTTAGCCAGAGTTCAGATCCCAGATGGATTCAAGAACGGTCGGTTAGAATTACAGCGTCCAATTTCGGGATGATTTGTAAAATGCGTCCAAGAACATCGCCAATCAACAAAATTAAACAATTATTTTATGGAAACTTTTTGAGTATTAGGGCGACAAAATATGACCACGATAACGAGAACCGTGCTATAGCTGACTTGAAAGTCAATATAATGTAAGTGTTACCCAGTGTGGATTTTTAATCGATGAAAAAATATGCTATTTGGGTCCCCGATGGTCAAGTTAATGATGATGCTATCACCGAGATAAAATGTGCATTTTTAATTTCTAAAATAAGCTTTATAGAAGGAATTTCACAAAGGAAAATTAAATTTGCTGAAATTAAAAATGGTGAACTCTATTTTAAAAGGGAACATAATGACTTTTATCAGGTGCAAGGACAACTAGCCATAACAAAAAGAACATTTGCTATTTTGTGGTTTGAAGCTAGTTAAGGGTTGTAAACCTACGAGGTACATTTTCAAAAGACCTTTATTAAAATTTACACACAATATACTTATTAATTACAGAATACAATACAAATTGGAAATGAACTTAAATCTATTACAAGCCTACAATTTATATATTATTAATTGCTAACGTTGCATTTTTAGCTGGGTCATCGATAAGTGCAATTCTGCTGATCTGGTGGGTTAAGAAACTATAATTTTTCCATTCCCTGGAGAAGTTTTGTAAGGGACGACCAAAACTGGCCTTGCATCTTCTTTGGTTTTGGATGACTCTTTATCGGAATTCTTCTTTTTCAAGATTTGCTTTATTTTGTAACCTGCAAAGATCAAAACTATAGTAATTGAAATATAAATGGGTATCATCCAGAAGTAGGATATGTTGCAGTGGTTTTAACTTAATCTGCTCCTGAATGGCTGGTGTTCTTACTTTTGATAAAGTTAGTGGTTCTTCCTAGATAATCATTCGGAAATTTATAAAAGCTTCGTTGTTTGTTAAAAACTTGCAATTTGGTGGTACTTTAACAAGAAATGTTCCTTTAAGAGCCTTTAAGAATCATAAGTTTCGACGTTGAGCATTCTATTGACACCTTGGTTTCCTGGGGGAATATAGCAATGTAGAAGGTCTCTGTCATTTCTTGAATAAAGGTAGTGTTGATGGAGATCGGTATTTTTCGACAAGGAGCTTCGGAGTTGGTAATCTGGAAAATTTGAGTTATGCAGTCTTGTTGGTTGGTGTTTCCTTGTAAAAATTGGTCAGCGCATAGGTACTCGGGCCCATTTCTTCTGCAGGATACATCCATGTATTGGTAAAGTTCGTAGTTTGAGGCTAAGTAGGGGGCAGGTGGAATGATAGTTGTTTGGTTTGGTGTAGGTATGAAGAAGAGGTGGAAATAGGAGAACGGTTTTGAATGTATAATTAGGAAGAATAGAATAAAAAAGTGTATTTCTTGCAAAGTAGCCGTCTACGGTAATGACGTCATAGTATTTTGCCAGATCTTAATCTTGAGTATAGAGGAGTTGGCTTTCTGGATGGTGTTCTTACATCTTGTAACGGTACAAATTTGTACGTTTGGGTTTTACTGGAAGGAAAAGATATGCCATAGAATAAGGGTATTATGACATGTGATAACTGCTTACTTACGTGTTATTGTCCATCTAGTTTTGAATAATTTAATATAGTAATTTGTTGTTAAAGCTTTTATAAATGAACCCCAACTTAGTAGTGTAAAATTCCTTTTCTAATGAATAATACCACTGACATATAACAATCAGTTTTATTGAGCGGGTTTTGACCAATATCGATGCATTCCTGCATGAAGAAATGTACACTTTGCATATAATTATAATAAATAATATTTTACGGTTCATGATATTTCCTGAAATAAACAACTAAAAGTAAGGTTATATTAATTATTTTCGTTTTGAGTGACAGTTAACCCCGAGGGCCGACACATAGTCTTGGCGGTAATATTTAGCCCAGCATATTAGAGGGTAAAGTACTTGGAGTGCATGCTAGAGGTGTTATTCGTTTTTATAAATTGATTTATTGATTAAATAAGGAGAAGCATTGATTCTATTGTTTATTACTGGGTGTTCGGGACAATGGATCATCATTAATTAATGGTGTAGTGACCATTGGACTGGAAATTTTATGAGGGTTGTTGTCTGGGAATCCTTTATGGCCGTGACGTCATATATTCAAAGAATCTTTGCCGAAATTTTCATTTTCGAACTGTCACGGGCAGAGGATTTGTAGATTTTGGAAGGTGAGAGTTGACTTGCCTTTTGAACGTAGTCTGAATAACAGGTCTTTGAGTTTTTTAAAATTATTTCTCTGAGAGAAATGTGAGCTACCTAGAAAGGAAGTCTATCTGTTTTTTGTTAAATGTTTAATGTGATTTTGTAGCCTCCAAAACATCTAGAGGTGAGTTTTTTTTACAATTTTTATATTTAACGAATGGGGTTTTTTATACTTGAGAATTTTTTATTGCTGCGATGGCTTCGTTTTTATATGAGGTTTCTCTTTACAGGCTTTTATGTGGTACCCTTAAGTTAAGTAATGTACAGGCGTTAAATATACATATGTGGAAATTGCAGCGATAAAATCTCCCAATTTTCCCGGATTTTTAAACATTTTTAAGGCCACGTGGTGCGTCCTTGTGACCTTGGTTTGCCGAGGCGGTTGCTGAGTAGCCACCCATGTGATTTGGAGACAATCCATTAATTAAATTGCTTTTGGAGTATCGAGTGGCAGCGGTGCTGTTGGCCTGGTCTTCCGTGGTTGAAAACGAAGGTTGGACAGGGCCCACGAGAGGTACAAGGACATTTAAGTCCAGATAATTTTTTTTAATTTAATTATTGAGACTGCATTGACCAAATAAGTCGGTATTCTGTAATAAATCACCCGTTTTTTTATTTGTAATTTTACAATTTAAAATGTTATATGCTATTTAACCCACAATTCTAAAAACCATTATGATTTAAAGTTCTTACTAGATTTATGCCGTTGTTAAATTTATTATGTTATTTAACCCACATTGGTTAAAAAGATTACTTCATTGTTGGTAAATTTATGGTATTTATACGTATTTGGTAGCATCACAGATCTGTGATCTGTGGTTCAAACCTATATAATAATTACTTTTGGGTAGTTTTTTTTTTATATTTGATATAGTGGTAAAGTGCACATATGGTGATATTGTAATGTTATATATTAATTGAATTTGATTCAATTTACCCATATTTGGTAAAAGCATTAGGCAGCTATTTTGGATAGGCCTTGGTCGCCATTTTATTAACCCCGTGTGTAACTATTACACTTTCATATTCTGATTATAATTTAGTACTAATTTATTTATTAACTGGCTTAATAACTTTTTTATTAATTTAATTAATTACTTATATTTTGAAAATTCATTGTTATATAGGAACATTGGTTACATTTGCCCTGTTAATTTTTTAAATTTATTCAAGTAAAGCTATGCTAGTCCACCTAGCATAATAGTGATTCAAAGGTCACAGTTTATTTGTTTTGTTGACTGGATCACTATTCTAGTTTTTTTTGGGTTAAGGGTGACCAGTGTTTTTTTATGGACTGATATTGAGTAATTTCCAAATTTACTTTAGGGTACGCGTCTTTGTCATAATGGTAGACGTCTAGTTTTAGTCCATAGTGCAAGTGTAAGTTTAGTAGTGTCTTGTGTAAATTATTTCAATACTTAATTGAAGACCATAATGCGAAAAGGTGTTAACCCACTTTTTTAAGTTTTTAGATTTTCTTTGCAAAAAGGTGTTAACTCGGTTCTTTGTCGGTTAGTAAATTTTTCGAGTCATAGATGGCGCTCATTCAGCGTAGGCAGACAATCAGAAAGGTGTTATGTGTTCAAAAGAATATCATTATTTTTTGAAAAAGGTGTTTACTCATATATTTTACGCAAAAAGGTGTTAACTTTTGAGTTGACACCTTTTGCATTAGCATTCATATTTTGTTTACGTTTGTCGCGTGTGGAGATTTTGTGATTATTCGGTGTTTTTTCCGTTTTTCCAGCACTTTAAAGGAAAAAAACAATTTTTTATTGTGCTGGTTAATGTACTGTTTAATTATTTAATGTTAAAAGTCCATTTTTACTTTCTTTAACAAGGAAAGATTAATTTCTTAAAAACCTAACCTACAAAATATTTACCAAAATAAGATAATATTATTGTGTGGGCAAGTTGTCTACGCTTTTGTCGTAAATAGATACTTTTATTCGTGGTCAGCATCAGTAATAATAATATTTGTAGATGAGAGATAAAACAAAGAAAATTTTTGCTAATCTTGCGGCCAATTCTGGAAATTTAAATCAATCTTCTGATGAACTTACCGATCCATTTGAAGATTCAGGATCTAAATATTTGCCGTCAGAATCAGGTGAGAATTTATTTTTTTGTTAATTAATATAAGTTTAGTTCCCAAATTTTCAAAAAGTTCTACCTTCAGATAATGAGATCGTTAATGATAATGGAAGGATACAGACTAAGCACAAATGCGATTTTGCTTTAAATCGTCAAACTGGTTTAGCTCAAGAAGTTCCGGGAACAAGCGGCATCCAAATAACATTCCCTCCAAGAATTACACAAGAAAAGACTAATGACTCAACATGTAAGTGTATTTTTATATCCATGTTTTTTTTTTTAAATTAGATAGTTTCTAGATAGATTTGGCAACATGTAGGAATACTTTAATAATCCGAATTGATGAAAGTTTTTTCTATATTTTTTAGGCGATTCAGATGATGAGCCGCTTCTCACTAAAAAATTAGACTTCAGCAGATCCATATAAGCGAGCCTAACGAAATCTTAGAATCTGAAGATCAGGTCTATACAGTTAAAGATACTGAAGTTACAAATACAGGTAAAGCAATAATTATCTATAGATAATGGTAGCAAAGATCGATACGTAAATTTTTATTTAAGGGCAAGAAAATGCGTCACCTCTTGAAGATAAGAAGAAGTCTAGAAAAAGAAAGTCTTTTCCTAAAACCTGGAAGCATAACAAAATGAAACAGAAAAGGAATAGTGGCAAGGCATATGAAACGTATAAAGGAATAAGGGTTCCAGAAAAAGTCCTTGTACAGAAAATCGTCTTTGCAGGGAAAAATGTCGTTTGAAATGTGATGCAAGATTTTCCAATGATCTCAGAACCCGTTTGTTTGAAGAATACTATTCATTAGAAGCAAATGAAAAAAACTCTTACTTGTTTCGAACTTTGGAACCATTTAACGTCAAGCAGCCATCAGTTGTTCAAAGACAACGTCAAAAGTCTTTCAAGTATTTTTTTACAGTAGGCGGTGAACGTCGGCTAGTATGTAAACAAGCGGTAATATCAATGTTAAGCATTGGGCGTAAAAGATCGATTTAATCAGGAATCAGATATCTGCCGGCAGATCAGCTCCTAAGGGGATGAAAGGGGACGTCATCATAACAGACCTAATGAGACTTCTGAGGAAAGACGAAATTCTGTAGTCGAACACATTAAATCTTTTCCCTCTGAGATGTCCCATTACTCAAGAAATAAAAATCCCAATCGATTATATCTCTCTCCCTGGTTATCTATAAAGAAGATGTACCTGTTGTATAAAGAGAAATGTTCCGAAGAAGAAACTGTTCCTGTTTCTTTTGCCATATACAGAAATATTTTTGCAAATGAGTTTAATTTTGGTTTTGGGACTCCCAAAACGGATACGTGTAAAGTATGTGATCTGCATGTAGATGAGGAGCATGTTACCAAATTTAAAAAAGCTTTTGACCAACAGAAAAATGACCGCGAAGCTGCGAAAAATAATGATAAATTTCTTTATATTACTTTCGATTTGCAGAAAACACTTCCTCTTCCAAAAATTTCAACCAGCAAAGCTTTTTATCTAAGGCAGGTATGGCTGTATAATTTAGGAGTTCATTCAGTTACACCACAGCAGCAGAACGGCAAAGGATATTTTCATATCTGGACTGAAGACCAGGGATCACGTGGGCCTGAGGAAGTAGGTAGCTCATTGTTGGCATTTCTCGAAAATATCAAGGAAGATGGGAAGGCTTTTGATCACTTGCTAGCATGGAGTGATTCGGCAGGAGGTCAGAACAAAAACTTCTTCATTGTATGCTTATGGCATTATTTAATAAAATCTGGCACATTTAAGAAAATTGATCATAAGTTTCCTGAGGTGGGTCACACTTTTATGGATTCCGATCGAGATTTCGCCGCAGTTGAAAAATCTATCAAAAAACATCAAAATATCTATACTGTGGATCAATATGTATCAATAATGACAGAAGCAAGGAGAACAACTCCCTTTAACATAACAAGAATGGCAGATAAATTTATTGGCATTAAGGAATTGCCAAGGAAACTAGGACTCATAGATCGAAAAAATCTGAAGATAATCAAAAAGTAATTTTTAGGGAAGTGCGCTGGATTCAAGTTGAAGACTTTGGTATTACTAAATATAGATACTCGTTTGACGAGGCTGAGGATTGGACTATTGTTGACACACGAAAGAACAGACAGATGAATAGGACTCAAGTAGGAAATGATAACTTGTTAATGAATATTGACAAATCCAAAGCTATTGCAGCAAAAAATATGACAATATTCAAGAACAAATTCCTTTTTGTTTAAATAGCCTATATAGCTTCATATAGTTTTTTATTTTCTTTTGTGTGGTACAAATCAGTATATTCTTTGGTATGTGTATTACTTTATTAATTTACAATGGAAATTTCTTATGATTTTTGTCCGGAACACTTAAAAGTTTTTGAACCTAATTACGAATTAAAAATCAGAGGTATTACTACTGATCGTAGAGTAGATACTTCTAGTAAACGTAAATATTTGAGGCGTAGATTGAAAAGTGATATTTCTAGACCGGGGCTTAATTATGAAACGCAGGATTTTGACTTTAAAACGGAAAAAGAGGAAATAGAGGAATCAGTGGGTAGAATCGTTACTGAGGTAGATGACTTTGATGGTTCTTGTCCAGAGGTGTATGAGAGGCTGTGTAGCAGAATAAAATATGTTTTTGGTAGGGTTTCCCGAATTTCTAATGTTGCTGAAACAAGTGAAGAACAACATAATTATAGGGGCGATAATTTAATTAAAATAACAGTAATCCAAGAGGACTTGGAAGAAATTTTTCAGAAATATAATGCTTCCGGCTCACGTGTTAATGCTAGTGCGCATGCTTCAGTAAATAATTTTCCTAATAATAGTAAACATTCACCAATGGTTTGTAAATGGGGTATAACTTTTAATGGTAATATTAATAAAGATCAAGTGGTTTCATTTTTGACACGGGTTGAAGAGTTAAGGATAGCTAGGGGCTGTAGTAAGGAGGAATTGTTTTTGTCTGCTTCTGATTTATTTGAGGGTATTGTTCTTGAGTGGTTTAGGTCAAACCTACGAAAAAATAAATGTAATAGTTGGGACACATTAGTTATCGCACTTAAACAAGATTTTCTCTCAGTAGATTATGAAGATGACCTTTTAAATAAAATTAAAGAACGTAAACAACAACCTG